>ML179653.1:3368-17591 GCA_004369135.1 Dendrothele bispora CBS 962.96
TTGTCTCAGGACGAGCCGTGGTCACATCTACTGTCGGCCGGAAGTCCAAGGTTGATTTCGCGATTTCGCGAACAACAAATTTGTGAACAATAGCACACGTGGTCACTATTGTTCATCGACTACATAGCATGTACTAGTAGTATCTTATACCACACGTTGAAAATTTTAACTACATATATACCCTCTTCTGATGACTCCCGGCTCTTCACCACTGGCGTTGCTCCCAGTCACACTCAGGCATCAAGTAGCGATTTAAAGCCATCAATTTCAAACGGAAAGAAATCTCATAGAGCTCCCATAGCACCCCTTGTACCGCCTTTGGTTGCGCGATTTCCGCAGGTTCCATCACCTCACCTCTCCAGACTGCTGATGCTGTCACAAGATTATCAAATTTCAGTCTTATACCATGCCGTGAATCTGTTGTTGTTGTTGTAGAATTGTAAACCAATAAATAAATTCTAAGTATCTCGAGGAGATTGAACTTCAAGTTGTATATAATTTAGAGCGATATGTACCATTATACTAGGTAATCAGGATTCAATTCCGGCCGTTTGCCTCCCCAACCTGATTCGCGTTTTTATCTTTCTTTTCTACTTCCTCTAGTTTCTTTAACCACGTTGCAAAAGGAACGACGTCGACATTGAGTTTGGACCCGATCGTCTGAGCCAGAGTCGACCATCGAACGGGTCGTGGGTGGATCAAGTGTACGAAGCTTGGGTTGCCCTGTGTTTCAGCGTCGGGAGCATCAAGAAAATCTCTGAAAGCACGAGCAACCAAGTCAGCTGGGATCCAAGAGATCCATACAAACGTTTAGTACGCAAAGAGGTGGATCGAAAGTTCAACTGTCTATGACAGAATGATATTCAAAAGCGCTAAACTCACTCTATTGTTCAGGAATACACTTCAGCAAAGGCGCACTTCTAACCAACGCAGGAATCCACTCCTTTCTGTTCCACGATCCGTTCGGACTTCCGCATGTTTGACCGAGACGAACAATGACAGAATCCCACTGTGGACAAAGCATTTTGGATAATCTGTTCAGAGACCCATTTGCTTTGAGTGTAGCCACTAGCGGAAGCGACTTTGGGGAAACAGGAGATTCGGGGAAGGGACTTTTTTGGCGTAGTTAGATCCTGATTGCCGTAGAAATGTATGTCAGTGGAATTTCTGACGAAAGAGAAAAACATGTTAACATACCTTGGAAGATACCAACGGAACTGGTAAAAACAAGCAAAGAGTGTGTGATAAGAGCAAGGTCTACCATATATCTCAAACCCTCTATGTATGCATGTGTGAGTAAAAAGGTCAAAAAAGATTGGAATAGCATTTATTGAGACTTACAACCCATAGGCGCAACAAACTTGAAGTGGTACACCTTGTTTGCTCAAATGGTTTCCGGCATCTATATCTAGAGGACCACCTCCATAAAAGACCGCGGTTCGACTGATGAGCCAATCTATGTGGACAGGAGTACGAGACCAAGCCTGAATCATAAAAACAATTTTTTTAGCATATTGTTATACCGATTTCATGATTCCAAGTTACTAAAAAAAGACACCTCACCTCAACCATCGAAGGCACAGAAAGCACATATGTACTCTGCTCCTGTCCTGGTTGCTCCCTCGAACACATTCCGAGGGCTCAGTACGACAGGAGGTATCTGAGGAGGGAACACGGCGTATATGATTAGTCTCTGACCACCAACCCGCAGCCGAGCAGCTGTGAGACTCCCGCGATTCAGGAATGAATTCTTAGCTGAGCTGAATTTCCTGGGTTTCCAAATTTTATTCGATACAGTCCCCATACTATCAATCTCTCCCAAGCAGACCCCCAAGATCCTCTACCCCTAGTAATCCTAATAATAGACAAGGGTGAGAGCTCGAGGAGGACGGTAACGAACCATAATGATAGACTAAGAGAACGATTAAAGCGTGAGTGATGACCGATGAACAATGGTCATCACGTGCTGAGGTTGTTGTTCACTGAATAATGTGAATTGTTGTTTCGCGAAATCGCGAAATCAACCTTGGACTTCCGGCCGACCTTACACATCTAATCCCACCAAAGATCCCGTTTGAGTCGTCGTACCAGGCTAAGAATATACTAATTACTACTGAAGTCATATGTCACCAGCAGGACTGTCTATTCCCTTGGCAGGGCCTTCAAACACACTATTTTTAACGACTCGAAAAGTGGATTTCACGCTATGTCTTGTCTAAGTGTCAGACATAGCTCAAACTACCCCTTCCAAGGAAGCTTGAGGCACAGCTTATCCTCTCTTCCTGCTTGGTCCGTACCAACCTTCGGGTCAGAACCAAGCCTCTGACATTCTAAGCTCATAGCATGGATTCCTTGGACGAAAACTCAAAGATGAAACTTGAGGATAACACCATTATGATATCCGACTCGGAGCGCGCGCGTACTCTAAAACACCTTCTTGGAGCAAGAATTGTCCGACAACGTATTCAGAAAGGTTGTGTTTGCTGGCATAATTTTATTCAATGGATTTCTGCTGCGCTTTTCATAGAGAGCATTCGATATACGTGTGAGAGAAAACGCCGATCCACGACCGAAGACAGAAATAATTCAAATCTATTCAATGTGGATTACCAAGCCCGAAGCCAAACCTTATTTATCGCTCGTGGCCACAACCGCAAAAGTCAAATGACTCACTCAAGAACAGAACATGAAAATCCCAAGCGGGGTGTCGAGAATATTACTATGCCATCAGCCTCAAACTAAAATTCGTCGTCCTCACCTCCAACTTAAGGACGCCATGTTTGCAGAACAACGTTACACTTGTACTACAGGCACCGTTCCCTCGTATTCAGCCACTGCATATCCACCTACTTACTGTCCTCACCCAACATCGGGAGAGCAAAGCCTTCTAGCGTCCCCTGTTCGTAGACCTCTGCCAACGGGCACCTACACGAAAAGGTCGGGGGATATAGTTTTGACACTCACAGAACAAGAGGAACACTACAGCTCTCCTTCGTATGGACGTCAAGGCTCGGTGAATGGGATCATTGACATAGGAAATAGGAAACCTATCACTGAAGTCTACGTCAAAGTGAGTCAGAACCTTGAGTCTTCATTTTTGTGACCAATTAATCGTCTTAGTTGGAAGGGGAAATGGTGCTAGTAGTTCCAGACCGCAGTGCACAGACCACTCAGCTTTTCAAAGACGAACATCTGCTCTGGAAGTGTGACCCATCGTCTTCAAAGTCCAGCTCTCTATGCCCCAGCCAGATCCCTTTCACATGTACATTTCCCCTCACATTTGCCGAACGAGGAACAAACGACCGTATTCCTCTGCCCCCTTCCCTCAAACAATACTTCCCTGGACACTTCTCCGCTCATACAAAATATTGTTTGAAGATAAAGATAGTCAGAGGACGACAGCCTATTGTTCGACGAGTTTTTACGGGAGTTAAGACGTTCGTGTGATTCAGTTCCTTCTCTCTTTGATCTCATTTCAATAACGAGAGTACTAACGACAGTTTTCTTCCAGAATTGTCATCCCCATAAACTACTCACCTCGTACAAGACCTCCATACTCAATAAGAACAAACTCCGACTTCCTCACAGATCTCAAAATCGCTCCAGAAGAATGGCATCAAACAGTTTCCACCATAAATTCGATTCGTGAACACGAAATTCCTGGCGTTGAGTGTCATGTAAGTCCTAGTGCTTGAAATATTGACCTCACGCTCTCTGATAGCTGTTGCTACGCAGTTGTTTGTACCATCATTAAAGATCTTCTCATTTTTGGACAGAATTCCTGTTCACATCAGCTTGACCGGCTCTCTACGTTCTTTGCAAGACTTTGTCATCTCTCCAAGTGCGGACTCGACACAGTCTCAGCCTATACGTCTCTATATTCTTCGCCAGTTACTCGTTCAGATCCACGACCATTCAAAATACATAAAGAATACAATCATCGGAGAAGGGTCTGTACAAGAAATACCGCCTCACAAGGACGATATGGTACAGGAAGGCATCGATGAATCCAATGAAGGCGTTCTCAATTGGAAGGGAGAGTTAAGTATTTGTAATCATGGGGTTGGGCTTGTCGGAGGATTTGACGCAGGTGCTCTTGCTGTGAGGGATTTTATCGTCCTTCAAGTCAGGCCTTTATCGCCCAATTCGTCTTTGCTACTCCGTGAAACTTCTGTGAGAATTAAATTGGTTACAGATGTTGCTGGCAGCGAGATATAGTAAACTAGATGATCTTTGTTTTATCATTCCTCTCTTCTCGAATATGACACTAGGGACAAGATTATGCAGCTCCTTGGATTACTGTATTTCCACTCTAATTCTCAATTTGACAGTAACCCCTGTCATAATCTGTTCTGTAATCCCGAGATTACACGAATTAGAGCGCTAGTGTAACGTGAGTTAAACTTAGTTTTTTTGCAAGTCTCTTGCGAGTCTCATGTGAATCCATATTCTGTTCCCGCATAATTATGAATTTGGTTGATCATCTGGACTTAGACTCCGCGGATACTTAATATCTTTTATCATATCCTAACTTAAGCACTAGAGCACATCTGCAACTTGAACGGGAATTTCGGCCATTTTTCGGGCCCGAAATCTACCTTGTTTAGAAGATCGGGCCCTCCAAAGATCATGTTGTAGTTGCGCTCTACTCAAAATACAAACCGATAACTAGAGCAGTACTTAGTGCGAATCTTCAAGTGTTACCTAAATCAATCTCACTGATTCCCGTGCAGCACTCGGGAACAAGAGGGAGATGGAAGTAATACATCGAACTAGCAGAAATTGATCTGATGTTCCAGTCTGCCTTGTGTGCTCAACAAGTTCTTTGTTGGGATGGGCATGACCCATACATCGATATTCTTGATCAAGTAACTGCCTCCATGTCTTATGATTTTTCGATTTTGGTTACCCGTCGTCTATATACTCCTAACAAATGAGGTGAGAATTTCTCACTCCAGTGGGAATGAAAATTCAGTGGGTCAGAAAGTGTCGATGGTCAGTCTCTGCTATTATAGTGATAGCAAAAAATCTTATTCAAATGCACTAGGTAACACCGCCAGAGTCACTATTACCGAGAAATTCCAGTACGGCCAAAAGAATGCTCAAGGCGATTTCAGGTTTGTCGTCAACCACGACACTAGCCGCAAGCATTACCAGGTACGGAACTTGATAACCTTCTCTAATTATTTGATACTTATAGAATGGTCTTTCTATAGCACCGTTTCATCGAGACTACCCTCTTGGCCAAAGGTGGAGACATTGCAGTGAAACTCGCAAAGGCATTCGGATATGACCAAGTTGGCACGAGTGTTTCTGACTTTACGAAGACTTTCATTGGGGACTATTTGCATAACTTTTAGTGGCTTCATGACTATATGGTAGCTACATGGGTTCTTTTAGTCGAAATGTTATAACTTTGGGGCTGTTTTGTTTATGCGCCAGTGTTTTCATCTACAATAGACCTAATCTGCAACGAGAATTTTGAGCGTTTTTATTTAGTTAGAAACGGTTCAGATTTCTTTAGGCCCCACCTGAAAAATCTTCAGAGAGAAGCAATGTGACACAATCCTTGTCACACCTCCCTAGTTAGTACACGGAATGCAACCCCTAAACACCCTCCGAATCGTTTTCCCAGCAACACCCTACAACACCATGACACAATCCTATCACCCCCACCTGATAGAGGACCTTCGTATCGCGTTGTGGACCCCAAACGCGTCAAATATAGGGTGTTGCTGCTCTCCAACGAACACCTATGGTGACCTACATTACAGCTTCCCAAGATATTTCTCGCACTGGCTGTCACATCGTTTTTCTTTAGCCCCATTATCATTTTTCTTTAGCTCCATTTTCATTTTTGCTCAGTGGGGCTTTCTAAATCAATAATTCTCGTGGCAGATTAGGTCTAATAGCTGAATTGTTGCTGAATTGTGCCAGATCTGTAGAGGCCCAGGCGTTCTGATCTTCAATATCGGATTTCTATAACCCAAGATTTCAGTCCCATTACTCATCCCATAAGTACATCGGAAGGTGTTGCGAGCTTATAGCCTACATATATTGGAGTGAACTCATGATCAATCTATTATCTGATCTAGGGTCTCAGTGGACTCAACCGTGACCCCTTCGCGCTATTCTAGTCAACCAATGATCAACGGGTACTGTGCGCAGAGCTCTGAGCTGTCCTCGATTCTTTTAGACGCCCAAAGCTGTCGAACACGTGTATCGATATCGCCTCCCCCAAGCTTGTTGCTTGCCCCTGCTATCTGAATAGCTCGCAAACTTGAAACATTCCGTGATTTTGTGAGTATCCTTAGTCTCGAGGTCAACTTTTTAGGTATCTGAGTTGGCCTTTCGTTGTCCCATTGACATTTACCATAGATAATGGAAACCCCAATCATACCATCTGTAACCGCAGAGTCTACTGCCATCGACACCATCGATGATGCTACCACGTGCACTATGCAGAAGGACCAAGGTTCGCCCTTGCCCTTTCATCAATCACCGTCCGTAGCAATCTGACCATCTCCTATCTTACCAGAGACCCCAGCTGATACATCTATAACGACTGTGACCAGCATAGATGCCGCAGGACCTCTAGCTAGTGGTACTTCTCCAGCGACCATGGCTAACGAGGAGGCTGCTCAAGCTCTTCGCACTGTCAGTTCAAGCACTGGTACCAGCGTCACCGTAACTCAATCAATGCAGATGTTCAACGGGTCGTATCATCCCGAGTTTAACAACTCTATGTTGAGCAACGTTGGTGGTAACAAGAGCGAGATAAACAATATCTATCATATCTATGGAAACCCAACTTTTAATTGCTCACCGGCAGACTTGCCCGCCCGTCGTGTTAACTCGACCAGGTCGCAGGAGATAGTCTTGCGAGACGATACACAGTCTCAACACATGGGAGCTGGCAGTACCTTGGTTACCTCTGTCCGTAAGTCCTGATATTCTTTATTCAATAAGTTGGTTCACAAGTGTTCCTTGGTGTCTCAGAGAATCCGGAGAATGGATCGACCACTGGCGTGCAAACTGGCATCACCGCTCCTCGCAAAGTCCAGAGGGAGGCCAGCGCCTGTGAAGATCAGCCGCCTAGCTGTTCCAGTCCATGCACTCAAGGCAAGGAGGATCAACAAGCGACTTCTGCGGTCGACAGAGACCAGGCTTCAAGAAGTGGGTAATTTTCGATTATCTCGGTCGCACATTAATAATTTTTTATTCTTGACATGCTACAGCTTTTCGAGTAGATACTATTATCGATAGAGTAATAGTGCTGACTGCACAGCTTATGTCAACTGAATTAAGATTCCCGATCGCTTTTTTTTTTTTAATTCTTGCTGTTCCATCAAAAGTCCGAAGAAGCACACTCGAGTGACATCGAAGCCTCGCAGTGATTCGAAGTGTTGTATACAGTTGCAAACAATCAAAGACATCAAATTTATTACCGGCTGAACCAATGTTCTGAGGGTAAAACTGATATCAGAATCAGACGCAGCTCATCAAAATACGTCTAAAAATGATTTTTCCAGATTTTTCCCACAACGTTTTTGGTACCGCCAAATTTTGGGTTTTTTGTTACCAAAACCGTGTATATTTTAATTCAAAACTGATTCAATATGCTGTCTGAGAAAATGCTTCTGTGTCACTTCTGCTTTTTGACAACCCATTCGGCTGCCTTCCCTTTCAATCCCCACTCATTGATGAACTTATAATAATGACTGGGTCTGGTGGCCATTGATATGACATACTTGATGAATATTTTTAGCCATAACCGCTCGCCAGAATTTTGATTTTCTGTAGAATCATACACAGCTCATCGAAAAGAGTCGATTCCGCATTTTTTCGGATTTTTAGCTCTTTTTTTTTTTGGTACCGCCAAATTTTTGGGGTCATAAGGCATCAAAATCACTCATATCTCCTGAACGGCTCGTCAGATTTGCTTCAAAAAATTATGAGAGCACCCTCTCAACAAGATCTGTTGATTCTGCATACCCTCGGGAGCCTGAGAAATAATCGATAAATTTTGATGTGTTTGATTGTCCGCAACTGTAGAACTCGGGATCACTCCCGGTTTGTCCTTGTTATTACCTAAAGGTATAACCTTCATTTACTTCCGTTTCCGACTTGCTCCTCCTCATATTACCGACTGAATATTCTATGTCTCGGATTCCTCAGCCTTTAGGTCTTTTGACCTCGGTAATTACTCAGAAAATACTTGGAAGGCTTACTGATATTATTCTCCATTGTTCTTTCCGATTCTACACCTACAAGGACCTATATTACTTAGCAAGGTAGATTACTAATGTAGTGGTCTTTGAAGTAGTATAAAAGGGCTTGTAAAATACATAGAAAAATCAGAATTCTCTTGTCTCTATTTTTGGAAACCGGCACCAACAAAACATTTGAAGAGATATAATGAGTAATGAGAGATACGATACAGTATTACAATAATGTAGGTATATAACATGTATATCATTCAGGTGTTACTATAATTTTGGATTGTAATCAGAAGTTACAGTAATGGAAAGATACAAGAGGAATATTATGGGTTATAACCCTCTGTTACTGTAACATGAGGTATATTACGGATAACAGAGGTATATTACCACAATATATCACTCTGTTATCTATTATAATTTGACAATACGATAACAGCAAGGATACAATCTGTTATGATTTAGCAGTACAATAACAGCAAGTTAAAATGGGAATACAGCCATTCTAAGTAGCCGCATCAGAAAAAAAAAATTCGGCAAAGTACTTAATAGAAGATAAAAGCTCAATCCAGTCTGGTGAACAACTTCGTGTTGTGGCCTAAAGTACGGGCCAAGCCGAGCCAGGGCTAGCGAGGAGGAATCGTTGCATCGCTGAAATGCAACTGGCAGCGGACACGGGCCTAAACTATGTACTACAAGAGGCAAGAGAGTAAATAGACTGTCGGTAACTTGAATGAAACATAGTAGTGTATAAAGGGAGGTGGGAGGGGAAATAAAAAATGATACAGACACGCTGCGAGCGTACTGTAGTGAGTATTGTAGCGTAAAGAAAGAGAGACACAGAAAGTACCTGCGAGCGTACTGTAGTGAGTATCGTAGCGTAAAGAAAGAGAGACAAGAAGGCCGAATAACTCCGACAAAGACATGAGTCTACATGCGGCGTGAGATCCTTACTTCTCTTTCACCTGGAACTTCCAAACCAAGTTCCTCACATAAAAAGCTCAATCCAGTCTGGTGAACAACTTCGTGTTGTGGCCTAAAGTACGGGCCAAGCCGAGCCAGGGCTAGCGAGGAGGAATCGTCGCATCGCTGAAATGCAACTGGCAGCGGACACGGGCCATAAGATGGTGCCCCGGAATTCTGGAAGATTGGGAGGGGCAGTATGTGGAAGCAGCCAAAGGAAGAGTTGATCACAGATGAGCCGTGGGACGAGAAGATGTGGATGGGAATAGAACTTGATCATGAAGATGGAATCGTTTTGGACTAGAGTGCTGGGATAGATAAGGGGCAAGTAGGAATAAGCGTGAAAATTGAAAGCGTGAAGCGGCATCTGCAAGGGCATTTTCATCTGTTGGTATCCACTTAGATTCAAATGTGAAGTCAAAACGACCACCAGATGCGGTAGAACTTTTGTATAAATAAGGATAATATTTCCTCACGACGTTTGCAAAAGTCAAGGACAGTTAATAAGGGGGTATTTCAGGATAATGCTAGGCTGGGAAACTGGTCTAAATATGGATAATATAGTCATATATAGGCTAGTACTGACCCAGGAAGTAAGTAAACTTGCCCCCCCTGGATTCGAACCTGCCTGGCAGCTAGTATTGTTAGGGTTAGGGTTAGGGTTAGGGTTAGGGACAGAATGGCTTCAACCAGCTCTGGTGATGTTGCTACCCTTCCACATCCATCCAAACAGGCAATTTGACTTTAGGAGGGCTTCCTATGGTATTAGTAAGCCAATACAGCCTGGTTTAAGACAACTTTGGACTTATTATAAATTATTATTTTAAAAGTTATCCTTGAGTTTTACAAAAGTGTCTACAACCTCTCATAAAAATCATCCTTGACTTTTACAAAAGTATCTACAGCCATTCGTGCTGTCTTTACCCCTACTAGTACTTGTCCTCGACTTTTGCAAACGTCGTGAGGAAATATTATCCTTACTTTTACAAAAGTTTTACGGTATCAGCTGAAACGACATGCAAGAGCAAGGAATTGACGCAATAGTTCCATTAAAGGTGGCGAACGTATAGAGAGGGATTGCAGAGTGGTGTGGACATTGGTGTTGTCGGTGTAGAAAATGAGGTGGTGGCCAGTGAATCGATCACCCCAGCAAAGGATGGCATAGAATTCTTTAAATTTGATATCAGAGTGACGATATCGGTGAGGGATCCGGATAGAAAACTAATCATCAGAGAAGACACCACCTGCACCTTTGGAGCCACTAGCATCAGTGTAGACACTAAGGATTGGGCGAGACTCTCTCAGAATGGAAACACCATTCCAAGGCGAAGAAAAAAGTTTTCCACCATGTTAGATCACGGCGGACTGAACGAGGAATGTGGCGAGACGAGAATTGATTGATTGTTAAACTGTGAGAAGAAGTTGGAGAGGGAGCGTAAGAAAGCCTTAGACCATGGGACTACCTGGGAGCAGAATTGCAGGTAGCCATGGAGCTCCTCGATTTCAACGAGTCTGCAACGAGTTTTATGAAGCCAGGCAGTCAGGAGTTCCTGGAGATAAGAGAGCTTCTTTGAAGGCAGGCAAGCCTCCATACGAATGGAATCAAGAATGATACTGAGAAATTCGAGCGTGGTAGTAGGTCCTTCAACTTTCTCTTCCTGGAACGAGAGCCCGAGAGCTTGGGCAAGTGCTCGTGTCCATGCAAGAGCTGCTTGTACAATGAAAGTTGGAGTATCGGGACGGAAGATTTTGAGGAAATCGTCTAGATAATGACGAATATACACAGGAAGATGATGTGCTAAAATCCAGTGTAGTGCTTCAGCAAACAGGTTGAAGATATACGGAGCCAACCGTAAACCAAACATGAGGAAAAGGTCATAAAAGAAACTGTTATTTCAAAAGTAGCCAAGTAATGGCCAGTCGTCGGCACGGATAGGAATATGTCGGAATGCTTGCTCTAGGTCCAGTTTAACCATGAGGCTACCAGGACCAGAGGCAACAAGATCACGAGCAGCACATGCAAACATGTCATACTGGATAGATGCTTCAGAGTCAGGAATACCATCATTGACTGAGGATCCTTTGGGCCATGAAAGATGATTGATGGGACAGTGTTTTGAGGAGTGCTTCCGGGTGACTACCCCAAGAGGTGAAGTACGGAATGGGGAGAATGGTGGTGAGTTGAAAGGGCCATGAAGCCTGCCCTTGGCTAACTGCGATGAAATCATTGAGTCTATTACATCTGGATGTCCAGAGGCAGACAAGAGGTTTTTGGAGGATTGGGACTGATGACGGTCACCAAAGAAACCAATGTTTGCGCCATAGTCAATGATATGCAGTAGCGTGTCAACAAATTGACGGTCTGGATAGTCAGCAAGAAAAGACTCCCAAGCCGAGCAGTTAAGTGTTGAGGTAACCTTAGGGGATGCACTGGTAGAACTTTGTGCCTGGTTTGCTCGGGGGCTGGTATTCGGATGTGGTGGAGGAAAGTTCTGCGGCGGAAAAATGTCTGAAAAAGGAAGCGCAATTTCAGAGAATGCTATGGCATGAGACTCAACGGGGAGGAGCAAGGGCTCGCCATGACAGTGAGAATGTATGTACTCATCCGCTGTTGCGGAGAGCAAAATCGGTGCAGCAGACTCGACAGAGAGGAGCGAAGACTCCGGAGAGACAACAAGCTCGGCACTTTGCGGGGATTTGTCAAATCAATGACATGAGAAATTCGTGGGGCGGAAACGGCGTGAACGTTGACGAAAAGAATTACGGCGTTTGGTGAAAGAAAACGGGTCCTGGACCAGCGGTGGAACGCAGTCCGGGGAGATGAGAGGACAGAAAACTTTTGATCGCTGGCGACGGCCAGAAATGACTCGGGTAAAAGTTGACATGTGCAAGCCACTCCGTGGGAGTGGCAGGGGTCTCTCGAACGAAATAAAAAATGATACAGACACGCTGCAAGCGTACTGTAGTGAGTATCGTAGCGTAAAGAAAGAGAGACACAGAAAGTACCTGCGAGCGTACTGTAGTGAGTATCGTAGCGTAAAGAAAGAGAGACAAGAAGGCCGAATAACTCCGACAAAGACATGAGTCTACATGCGGCGTGAGATCCTTACTTCTCTTTCACCTGGAACTTCCAAACCAAGTTCCTCACACTTTTTCAATGCGGCTACAAAGTTAACGAAATAAGTATGCTACGGCATTACGGAACAAAGACATCTGCCCGCTCAATCTCACAGCCAGGTTCGGGTGTTTGAGAGAGCTTGCAACGCTTCTTAAAGGCCGTACAGATAAGGGGAACAAACTTGTCAATGAAACCCGTTTACTAAATTTACCGTTTACTAATACTTGACTTGACGCATCTATGCGGTCACGTGACTCGACACCAGCTTTTTTAACCCGTCACCGTGACGTGTGCCCTCCTTAGTCTTATACTTCCATGATGCCCATCCATCCCTAGCTCCTCTGGTGTCGACACTCTCCAGCTAGTTGTAACGTGCCTCAACAAACGCTTGAAGAACATACTGCTGACAGAAGCAACGATAAAGCTGTATGCATTAGGTTTGGGCTTTATTATTTAGTTCTCGGTGAGACGCTGAGTGTAGCTCGGCGGCGAGAAATACTCTCAAACCAAACCTAACCAACAACTCAACTTGCGAGTTCTTTTGTTGTGAGAGGGCGGAACTCTGCTACTAGGGCACACAGAAGACACTGGAAACGACACGAAGCTCGAGTCGAAGACAGTAACGCGGCGACGACGAAAAGGGGGGATCGGAGCGGCGAAGCCAAGCTCGACGATGCAAACAAACGAGTAGGGGATGGGGGATAAAAGTTATAAAGATGTAGGTAATCTCTTGGGGTGATCCAGTGATCGCTTTGAGCTCTGTGCTCGACTTGGGGAACTCTTTGGAAACAAAACTAGAACTCTTTGAAAGGAAACTTGAAACTTGGCAAACTTGACTTCTTAGAAACTTTTAGAAAACTTGGGAAAACTCTTTAAAAACTCTTTGGATTCTGCTGTTCTCTTCTGTGACAACAAATGTCCCAGGAGCCTCTACTACGAAGACCTTTACGTCTAAGCAATAAGAAAACTGGAGTAGAGGTACGTAGAGTACAGGCTTATATAGGTGTGAGGAATAATTAGCTAAGGCAGTGCAGTAAATTGCTACAAACAAGTCAACGAGGTCTTGTGATACGGTCGCCGATGGATAGGTATGAGTCAGGGGAGGGGCTAGAACCGGAGACGGGAAGTGGAATCGGACCGGACTATCAGATCGAGAGGTCAGATAGATCGAAGGGTAGGTCTACCTGCTCAGGACTGAGAGACTGTTAGTGGGTCGTCGTAGAAGCAGTCGCCGACGTGTAAAAACCGGATAAGTAACAAGGAAGCATGCCAGTGAGTTGGTTCTTAAGAAGATATGCCCTTGAATAAGGCCTCGGCGTAGGCTTTCGAAGGCATGGCCATCCCAGTTGGTGGTAGTCGTAGTGCTAAGACGACACCGAGTAAGGAGTAGTAGGAGACCCAAAGGGGCAAACACTGTAGTTCGAAGACCCTGTCGAAGACGTGATAACAAGCGCAAAATCGCTTGAGGCGTATTATCGGGTGTATGTCTCATTTTTTGTGAGCCGGGTATATGCGTGTTTTTTTCCACTAGATGTCCCAAATCTTTTCCCTCTCGACCTGAACAAAACCAACACACAATTAGCACCACATTCTCTGACTCTATACTTTCCGTGTCATATGCTCGTCTTTTGGTCACTCATTATTCTTCAAACCGCTGACCTTCCCCGCGAACCGAGTCAGGTGTTATGTGCAACCTGGGTATCTGGAGCCAGACAAGAGGGATGAAGGATATTGGCTGACAGACGTTCTACGCCATGTATACAGCGTTCACTTTTGGATGGCGTTGGAGTTTTATTCAGTGTGCGTTGACACATCTCCATTTTTTTTTAAATTTAGTGTGTTCGAGAGCTAATGTTTTAACATTGACGTTTTCACTAGATTAGATATGCATTCATCTCTTCTTTCGCCGACAGTTCATCGTCA
>ML179653.1:17616-28333 GCA_004369135.1 Dendrothele bispora CBS 962.96
CACACTATTTTTAACGACTCGAAAAGTGGATTTCACGCTATGTCTTGTCTAAGTGTTAGACATAGCTCAAACTACCCCTTCCAAGGAAGCTTGAGCCTGCACAGCTTGTCCTTTTTTCTTGCTTAGCCCGTACCAACCTTCGGGTCAAAGCAAGAAGCAAGACTTTTCCAAGCCCTCTGACATTCTATGCTCATAGCATGGATTCCTTGGACGAAAACTCAAAGATGAAACTTGAGGATAACACCATTATGATATCCGACTCGGAGCGCGCGCGTACTCTAAAACACCTTCTTGGAGCAAGAATTGTCCGACAACGTATTCAGAAAGGTTGTGTTTGCTGGCATAATTTTATTCAATGGATTTCTGCTGCGCTTTTCATAGAGAGCATTCGATATACGTGTGAGAGAAAACGCCGATCCACGACCGAAGACAGAAATCTATTCAATGTGGATTACCAAGCCAGAAGCTAAACCTTATTATCGCTCGTGGCCACAACCGCAAAAGTCAAATGACTCACTCAAGAACAGAACATGAAAATCCTAAGCGGGGTGTCAAGAATCTTAGTGCCATCAGCCTCAAACCAAAATTCGTCGTCCTCACCTCCAACTTAAGGACGCCATGTTTGCAGAACAACGTTACACTTGTACTACAGGCACCGTTCCCTCGTATTCAGCCACTGCATATCCACCTATTTACTGTCCTCACCCAACATTGGGAGAACAAAGCCTTCTAGCGTCCCCTGTTCGTAGACCTCCGCCGACGGGCACCTACACGAAAAGGTCGGGGGATATAGTTTTAACACTCACAGAACAAGAGGAACACGACAGCTCTCCTTCGTATGGACGTCAAGGCTCGGTGAATGGGATCATTGACATAGGAAATAGGAAACCTATCACTGAAGTCCACGCCAAAGTGAGTCAGAACTTTGAGTCTTCATTTTTGTGACCAATTAATCGTCTTAGTTGGAAGGGGAAATGGTGCTAGTAGTTCCAGACCGCAGTGCACAGACCACCCAGCTTTTCAAAGACGAACATCTGCTCTGGAAGTGTGACCCATCGTCTTCAAAGTCCAGCTCTCTATGCCCAAGCCAGATCCCTTTCACATGTACATTTCCCCTCACATTTGCCGAACGAGGAACAAATGACCGTATTCCTCTGCCCCCTTCCCTCAAACAATACTTCCCTGGACACTTCTCCGCTCATACGAAATATTGTTTGAAGATAAAGATAGTCAGAGGACGACATCCTATTGTTCGACGAGTTTTTACGGGAGTTAAGACGTTCGTGTGATTTAGTTCCTTCTCTCTTTGATCTCATTTCAATAACAAGAGTACTAACGACGGTTTTCTTCCAGAATTGTCATCCCCATAAACTACTCACCTCGTACAAGACCTCCGTACTCAATAAGAACAAGCTCCGACTTCCTCACAGATCTCAAAATTGCTCCAGAAGAATGGCATCAAACAGTTTCCACCATAAATTCGATTCGTGAACACGAAATTCCTGGCGTTGAGTGTCATGTAAGTCCTAGTGCTTGAAATATTGACCTCACGCTCTCTGATAGCTGTTGCTACGCAGTTGTTTGTACCATCATTAAAGATCTTCTCATTTTTGGACAGAATTCCTGTTCACATCAGCTTGACCGGCTCTCTACGTTCTTTGCAAGACTTTGTCATCTCTCCAAGTGCGGACTCGACACAGTCTCAGCCTATACGTCTCTATATTCTTCGCCAGTTACTCGTTCAGATCCACGACCATTCAAAATACATAAAGAATACAATCATCGGAGAAGGGTCTGTACAAGAAATACCGCCTCACAAGGACGATATGGTACAGGAAGGCATCGATGAATCCAATGAAGGCGTTCTCAATTGGAAGGGAGAGTTAAGTATTTGTAATCATGGGGTTGGGCTTGTCGGAGGATTTGACGCAGGTGCTCTTGCTGTGAGGGATTTTATCGTCCTTCAAGTCAGGCCTTTATCGCCCAATTCGTCTTTGCTACTCCGTGAAACTTCTGTGAGAATTAAATTGGTTACAGATGTTGCTGGCAGCGAGATATAGTAAAACTAGATGATCTTTGTTTTATGATTCCTCTCTTCTTGAATATGACACTGGGGACAAGATTATGCAGCTCCTTGGGTTACTGTATTTCCACTCTGATTCGCAATTTGACAGTAAGCCCTGTCATAATCTGTTCCGTAATCCCGGAATAACACGAATTAGCTAGTATAAGTTGAACTTCAAATTCTTCAGGCAATACTGCTAGAGTTACTATTACTGAGAAGTATGGCCAAAGGAATGCTCAAGGTGACTTCCGGTTTGTCGTTTATCACGACACCAGCCGCAAGCCTTACCAAGTATGGAGCTTGATATCCTCGCTCGACTTTTTGATACTTATGGATTTGGCTTTCATTAGCACCGATCCATCGAGACTACTCTCTTGGCCAAAGGCGGAGACATTGCAGTGAAACTCGCAAAGGCATTCGGATATGATCAAGTTGGCACGAGTGTTTCTGACTTTTTGAAGGGCTTTATTGGAGATTATTTGCATAACTTCTAGTCAGATCCATGGCTAAACATATAGTTTCTTCCTTGTTGCTCGTTGGGCATTTTTTTGCAGTTTTTTTATCTATGAATTATATGCGTTAATCAACTTAATTGACAAAAATTGAACTTGAATACGAATGATTCATTTTATGTCACTTTATCTATCTATGTATGTAGGAGAGAGAATACGCAGCCAGGTGTTCAGTTCTACAAAGAGGCTTAACCATTATCTGGTCGGGCAGTCCAGGATGCTCGGCAAATTCGGAGACCATCTAAGCCGGGTGCCGAGTTGTGTGTGCCGTGCATTTTCCATGGTCTGAAAGGTAGTTTGAACCCTTCTCGATGAACCACTTTGCTCTTGGCTGCGAGTTCGGACCTTGGCCAGACCCACATCTGCACCACACGTCCATTGAAGAGATGGGAATCAGAACGTCGGCTGAGATTTTGAACGCCGACCACATCTGCGAGCCCAGCATCGAACGTGGGTAAACGGTGATCCTTTCTCCGGTTCGGTAAGGGTTTAACGTAGAGAACCTGTCAATCCTACATTGGACCAACCTGAGTCAATGTACTTATGGTCAGCGGACTTCGGCCCGGCTCGTGCAGCACAGTCTTTTCACAATTGGGAATTGAAAAGACCGAGGTCTTGAGTGAAAAGCCATCTTCACAAATTAAAAAGAATCGAGTCAAGTAGTAGGAACAATTTTGTACTTGACATGACATCTCTTCATAAGTAGACAGGTACTCCTCTTTAAGCGATGCGTGCATCCTCTCCACCGTCCGGGACTTACTGACATGATTACCTGGCACGGAGAATGAAGTTATTGCGTTAGAGTCCAGATTCCAGAGTTTGAACTTAACGTATAAATACTCTTTGTGTTTAGCATTCTTACCCCAACTTCAAATCTTTCCTTCATTGATTAAGTTTTTTCCCAATCTCTTATACTACCAACTACTACATAACAATGGCCCCAGCTCAGAAAGGAGACATCATCTCTTTCACTCTCGACAGCAAACGTGAGGTCACCGTCACCTGGTCTCAGACTACAAACAAGTCAGAGCCTTACTATGCTATTGTTGCAAAGAACACTCGTGGTACGTATCAGCAGTCTCTATTTAATATTAATCAATGAAAAACAACTCGTACGATTTCAATCTAGACAACGTAGATGTCAACTTCTTTGTTCAGAAGAACTGGTTTGACAATGAGCTCAACAAGTTTGCCACTGTCGATGGTCAGTCTCTTCTGCTGCTTAGACTTGATACTAGTAAACCAATTTATTCAACTTCATTCTCAGGCAATACTGCCAGAGTTACTATTACTGAGAAGTTCCAGTACGGCCAAAAGAATGCTCAAGGCGACTTCCGATTTGTCGTTTACCACGATACTAGCCGCAAGCCCTACCAGGTATGGAAATCGATATCTCGCTTGACTTTTTGATACTTATAGAATGGTCTTTCTATAGCACCGATTCATTGAGACTACCCTCTTGGCCAAAGGCGGAGACATTGCAGTGAAACTCGCAAAGGCATTCGGGTATGACCAAGTTGGCACGAGTGTTTCTGACTTTATGAAGACTTTCATTGGGGACTATTTGCATAACTTTTAGTAGCTTCATGGCTATATGGTCGCTATATGGGTTCTTTTAGTATAAATTTGGGTTCCTCTGTTTATGAAAAGCGCCAGTGTTCTTATCTACAATCACATTCAACTTAATTAAGTTGGTGATTCACCAAGGCTCAAATTTGAATAGTTAAAGTTTTAACTCCTGGTTTATTCATCTGTATGCCGAAGCATACGATGAATTCGAAGATTACAGTACGTCTAGTCTACCAAAATTTTAGCAATCAAAAAGACATCCGTAAGACCTTTCTCGATACATTTTAGCAAGAGATGGTCACGACACTTGTATGTCTGGAAAGTCTAGAGTACAGTCAACCAGTTCAATAGTATTACCTTCAAACAATTGCTGGATCGTGCCGGATCTGTAGAAGCCCGGGCGTTCTGATCTTCAACATCGGATTTGCATAAGAATTCAATCCCATTACTCATCCCATAAGTACATCGGAAGGTGTTGCGAGCCTGTAGTGAGGGGCCCGCCTAACCTACATAGACATATTGGAGTGAACTCATGATCAATCTATCATCTGATCCAAGGTCTTGGATTCAACCGTGACCCCTTCGTGCTATTCTTGCCAACCAATGATCAATGGGTACTGTGCGCAGAGCTGTTGTCCTTGCGATTCTTTAGAGGCCCAAAGCTGTTGGATGAACACGTGTATATCGCTCCTCCCCCAAGCTTGTTGCTTGTCCCCTCTGCTATCTGAATAGCTCGTAAACTTGACATATTCCGCGATTTTGTGAGTATCCTTAGTCTCGAGGTCAACTTTTTAGGTATCTGAGTCGGCCTTCCGTTGTCCCATTGAAATTTACCATAGATAATGGAAACCCCAATCATACCATCTGTAACCGCAGAGTCTACTGCCATCGACACCATCGATGATGCTACCACGTGCACTATGCAGAAGGACCAAGGTTCGCCCTTGCCCTTTCATCAATCACCGTCCGTAGCAATCTGACCATCTCCTATCTTACCAGAGACCCCAGCTGATATTTCTATAACGACTGTGACCAGCATAGATGCCGCAGGACCTCTAGTTAGCGGTACCTCTCCAGCGACCGTGGCTGATGATGAGGATGCTCAAGCTCTTCGCACTGTCAGTTCAAGCACTGGTACTAGCGTCACAGTAACTCAATCCATGCAGATGTTCAACCAGTCGCACCATCTCCAGCTTAACAACTCTGTGTTGAGCAACGTTGGTGGTAACCAGAACGAGACAAACATTCATATCTATGGAAACCCCACTATTCATCTCTCATCGGCGGACTTGCCCGCCCTTCGCGTTAACTCGACCAGGTCGCCAGAGATAGTCTTGCAAGACAATACACAGTCTCAACCAGAGCACGAATATATGGGAGCTGGCAGTACTTTGGTTACCTCTGCCCGTAAGTCTTGGTATTCTTTACTCATTAAGCTGGTTCACAAGTGTTCCTTGGTGTCTCAGAGAATGGATCGACCACTGGCGTCCAAACTAGCATCACTGCTGCTCGCAAAGTCCAGGGGGAGGCCAGCGCCTATGAAAATCAGCTGTCTAGCTGTTCTAGTCCATGCACTCAAGGCAAGGAGGATCAACAAGCGACTTCTGCATTCGACGCTCCTCAAACTCCAAAAAGCGGGTAATTTTCGATTATCTCGGTCGCACTACGCTAATTATTTTTTATTCTTGAATGCTACAGCTTTTCGAGTAGATATTACTATCGATAGAGTAATAGTGCTGACTGCACAGCTTACGTTTACTGAATTAAGATTTCCGATCGCTTTTTTTTTTTAATTTCCGTTGCGATGCTTCCGATTGATACTCCTCATCGAAGTCTATTCAGTAGACATATACAGCCAATAGCCAAAGGCCCATAGTGACGGGTCCACTTTACCTCTTCACGTCGCGCAACGCGTTCCACACCATAAATGCATAACCTCTCAAACACTTACAATAAGTACCTGGTATGGCTCAGATTCTTTGTCTGTAAATACTTTTCGTCCCAGCTACATGCCTATAGTATTAGCAGTCCCTGACTCGGTTTACATAAAGGGGATTTGTCAGGACCCCTGATTATCCCCACAGAGGTTGAATCGCAAAATCGGGGGTCCCGGACATTTTTGTCCGGATAAATTTTTGGTCACTTTTCAGAAAGTCTGTCCGGATTAGCGACATGACCCCAGTGAAAATCAACACTGAGAAAATCTCCAATAAGTGGTGAAAATCTGATGCAAATATGCAAGAATCTGCGCCGCGTTGGGTAGGCTGCTCAAAATCTGAGAAAATCTGAGAGCAAATCTGAGTTTCAAACTTTTCAAATTAGATGACGCGTCAGAATCATTTTTTCGATCCTTTCCTAAATAAGGAGAATTCTAAAATTTCTTGACATAACTTGGGATCAGAAATTTCTTCGACGTATCAACGTCACATTCAGCATCGACTATGAACTCACTTCTGCGACCTCCAAATTTAACTTTTTGTTGTTCACTACACGACCACGTGATCTCACTATATGCTATCACGAGACGTGTAGTACCGGTATATATTGAGACTTCCTTCGTTCCCTTCGTTCCTTTCGTTCCTTCGTCTCTCTGTCTCTCTCATCTCTCGTCTCCCCGCTCTAGAGATCTCCTCCCTGTTTTCAGATTACATTCAACGTGCTCGAGTTCTATATCTATTCCCGCTCGTGATGGGTGGAGGAGCCGGAGGTCCGGAGCAGGGTTCTTTCCCATCACCGTCAGTGTAACTTTATTCTTCGCCGTGCCTGAATATATGCGCGGTTTCTGTCGAGTCCCGCCTAGGTCGAGTCCGGCATGCAAGGACCGAGTCACTATATGCGCAATTTCTGTCGAACTGAGTCCCGCATAGAAGGTACGTCTCCGCCACTTCTCCACTGCTATCTCTAACAAGAGTCCCTGGTACAGGAGAGAATAGAACCCATCACTGTGAGTATAACCGTATATTTCGCCGTTGGATTCCATTGAGAACTTTGTTTTTAGCTCAATATATGCGCGGTTTTCATCGAGTCCCCTGTACAAGGTATGTCAGTCATTGTCGACGTGTCTATTCCATTTCGTCACAGCAGATTTGTGGAGTCTGCGGTGAGTCGGTAACTTCTCTTAGTTCCTATGGAGATAATTGACGAAATTCTTTTGGTTTTACTTGTCCTAGACGATTGGACTGCCGTGTATGTATCGGAAGGGAGTTAAAACGGCTTAGTAGATAGGCGTATTGTACAATTATTTACGATGTATTCAGAAGTCAGATATATGGATTAATAAAGCAGAAATTTGCAGAAATTTGCAGAATAGTGAGGTCAATTTCTACATTCAATTCTCAAGCAGATTTCCTCATATTTCAGCAGAAAATCTACAAAATGCACGGGATTCTTTTTTTAGTTGATTTTTGGTGATCAGAAAATCGCAGTAAAGGGCTCATAAGTTGCAAAAATCTGCATTTATCTGACTGATTTTGGCGCGACGCGCACATGCTCATATTCTTGCAGATTTCTGCAGATTTTCTCAGTGTTGATTTTCACTGGGCATGACCTCTCAAATAAAAAAATTTTGTCCGGACTAAAGATCTAAGATACAGAATAAAAATTACCTGAATTTTTTGTTAATTTCTTCCTCCCATGCTCACCTGCGTCTTCTGCCACTTTGCAAGCTCATTACAACGACGAATAACAAGATACATTGTTCATTTCAGAGGTCCTTGGAGGTCTAACCAAGTTTTGCCTAATTTAGACCATTGACAGACATGCTTTGATGGGTGAACGAGGTATTGTCCGGATTTTGAACTAACCTGGCTCACACTGCGAGCCTTTTGTCCGGACTACAAATTTGACCTTTGGGGCCTAGACCCCCGTTTTGTCCGGACTGTGAGCAGACATTTTGGTCAAATTCCGAAAAATTTGTCCGGATTTTTGATTCAACCCCTGTGGGGATAATCAGGGGTCCTGATTGGTCTCAGCACCGGTTCATCGTTCATCACGTGAAGTCGGCTGGATTGGACAAGATCGGACAGATCCCAACAGGGCCCTGGGCCAGCACCTCTTGACAGCTCTGAGTTAGTCTCCCCTAGGCCGACTCCAAGCTAGCAGGCTTATCTATGTAGAGTCTGCTAACAAAATAACACGCCGCGTCATCAGGACCTCGCTTAGAGTTTCCATAAAAGGGATTAACCCTTTGGGGATTGAGTCATGTGCGCCGTGTACATGTACAGTGGCGGCGGATAATATTGCAACACCTTTTTTGGAAATTTTATTCCCACAACCCTTGCCAGCACAAAACTCATGCTAAACGACTGCTACAGTGTTCTATGAAAGCATTTCTCTCCTCCAAACAACCTTCAATGCCAATTTAGACACGCCAAAATGATTCCCTACCCTGTCATGTTAATGCTATGCTTGCCTCAAGGTGGTCCCATCAAGTACTAGATCTCGCTGTTTTATTTGCTAATTGCCCTAATGTTCTTGGGATTTTGAGCATGTTGAACCATTAATGATACTGTATATACTAATAACTACCATACATCTACTGTAAATGCTTGAGTTACCTCCTTTGATGTGTATTTGGCTTGTGAACGAGGATGTACATGGGCCGTGGGAATAAAACTTCCAAAAAAGGTGTTGCAATATTATCCGCCGCCACTGTATATTTAGTGCTGCCGCAAGGCAAGGCAGAGCGAGGCCAAGGTTCCGCATTTGGATGCCTTGCCTTGGTCCGTGAGAGGCAAGGCAGAGCGCCAAGCCAAGGTACCTCGAGGTATGTGCAGCCGGCAGTCCCGGCAATCAACATCCTTCCTCCTCCTCAAAGCTCACTCAACGCACGCATGGTCCATCATTCAAGGTCATTAAGGTGCTCAACTTCTTGATAAGTAGCTATCCGAGTCATGTAACAGAGAACTTGACATTATATACATGGAAATTACTGTGAAACATATTGAAAACATATGTGCATACGAAGTAACAAATATACTATGAGTAAAGGATTAATGAATACATCCAGTAGAATACTATAATTGGGGATAAGTAGGGCTTTCAGGTTGGTTGATTAGTGAAATTAGATCGTGTGCTCGGCCATGGCTCAATAGATGGTCTATAGCATCAGGGGAGATGTCTGTTACCGAGACAGAAAGTTCCTCTTCGGTCGCAACGAGTCCTTCTGTAAACATAAGCCGGTCTGATCGATACATAAACTTCAGAATTTGAAGGATCTCCATCATCATGGGAGATAAGGATGCACGCCGATCAGTATCGGTTTCTTTACTTGACGAGAATACACGTTCACATGGAACAGCAGATGCCTGGGCAGGGAGGACATCCAGAGCTATTTTCCACAATAGCGGGTACTTGGTTTGATTCTCCTGGAGCATATAAGTAAGTTCAATAAAATCAGAGTAAAGTAGATGTACTTACTTGCCAAAAGCGAAGTAGGTCAAAGTCCTCCAGTCTTGGATCATCCTCAGCCCATAGATCCTCCTCATAGAGTTTCAGTTCATCACCGATTGTCTGATTGTCCAATCAGTCCACCTCTTCTTGAGATTGGACTTCTGGGCATGAAGCTTGACGTGTAATTGAGTTGGACGGTGATTCGGAAGTGCCTGTACCCGCTGAACGACGTGCACGATTTCGCAATCGTAGCTGCTTCAAGTTTCGAATGCCACTGCTCAGGGCCCTTGCTGAATTTGAAATTAACGGCGCAGAAACTGTTCGTCGCAGAGGAGTAGATGGTAAAAGAGGCTCTGCCGGATCATGACGATGATTCCTACAAAATGCGAGCATCTTGGGGGATACGCAGATTTAGTTATTGAGTCACAAAACGATCAGATGGATACCTTACCGCGGATTGCACAACACTTCGTGCATGTTGATATTCGAGATCTGACCAGTGATTCTTCATCCAAATAAATTTTATCGCTGGATGAATCACTTGAAGTGAAGCGGATCAGACAAATAGAATTAATGTAAATCAAATCAATACACACCCATTGCCAAAATGTAGACCGGGTTCTTGCGAGACCGAACAACGTATTCTTTGAGTTTCTCGATGGTTGCATCGATAGCGTGGCTGATCTTGGGTAGATCTTCCTTCGCGTGTGTGAGGTTGGTAATCAACTGCTCATACAGCGGTAGAACTTGCGAAAGAGTTGGGGTTTGTTCGCCTGAAAGTTCCTCCTGCACCGCATGAGGATATGACAGAAATTCTCGAATGTCATTAAGCACATCGCACTGAATATGAGTCAATTCCTCGTCGATGTCATCATTGCGCCGCAGAAATTCAAGAACAGCCTGTAAGAGATGCACTTCAAATCAGTGAACTCCAATCAATAATAAAGGACAAGACCAACCTCGGAAAGAAGAAGCAATCGGTCAATCATCAGAAAGATGGAAGACCAACGCGTGTCGACGTCGCGTAACAATTGCAAACCAGGAATCTTATTTGCGTTCTCTCGAGTCTGGTTGAGTTCCTTGATGATCTGCTGAAAGGTTTCTCGCCGTTGGTCGGATGCTCGGATCGTGTTGACAATTTTCCGGGCAGCAGAAACAACATCACTTTCGAGGCATTCAA
>ML179653.1:28477-65190 GCA_004369135.1 Dendrothele bispora CBS 962.96
GCCTCGAAGCACTAGACGACGAAAAGTAACCGTGTCTAGAGTTTCTGAGGCTATAAGGCGTAGCTTGTTTCGAATGCCTGGCTTAACAAGTTGTAAAAGCCTTCCTCATGAACTTCCTACTAACTACTATAGTTCCATTAATTACTAAGCTCTAAGTCAATAAGATCATGATTAACTTTAGTAAATTGTCTTGAGAGAGCCAGCAAACAGAACCTGATCGCTGTAGACCAGTTCTCATTGCGAGCTTAGAATAGAACGCCACTGACACGTAATAGATCAGGCACCCTGTTCTCCAGCAAATCTCGAAGCGAGAGCAGAACAACGTAAGGCAGCTCAACTCCCTAGGGTATGCCCACGTTTATATCGCTTCTAGAAATACCCACACGAGCTCCTGAACCCACGAGTTTCGAGTCATCCAATATTAAAACATACACGATACGATACATTAATAGATGACTGTACATAGTATGGGAAGATCTAGCCTTACTAATGAGACCTGTTACGGAGCTTGTTACCCTGAAAACAACTCCTTGAACCATTACGTGATGTGCGGGAACTGTAACTGAAACTACACTTACCTTTAGCTTATGCCAATCACTGGGAGTCACTACATGACGCTATTGAGGGGACTACCTACAATCTACAAAGGGCGTACACTAGTTGTAACGCCATTTTATACCAGAGTTCGTAGAATGGTTCGAGGGCCTACTACAACTATAGTCCCTGGCTGTCTATAACATTGAGAGACTTTAGATGGGATGGTAAGAACCAATCACCCGGCAAATGATGACATATAAATACCTGATCGTCGACTGCAATCCACTTTAAGAGACGTTCATAAAAGCCCTCCAAAGTGAATGGAGGTCTTGCTCGAGTTTCGGTCTCCGTAGGTAGATCTCGTGCCAACTTCTCCCAGCCCTTGAGTTTCTTGATAAGAATGATCTCAGTCCAAGTCTTGCCATGCGAACGGAGATGTTTGCGTAAAGTTTTGGTTTGTCCATCCGAGTTTCGCCAGGCCCTTCGAGTTCTAGAATAAAATCAGTCAATAAGTAGTAAGAAGAGAAACCCGAACATACAAGGGGCATAATTTGCAACCCAGATGAGTGTACTCATTTTTTGGAGGCCGTATCAACCAATTAGGCTCCTCTCCCGGTGGAAGAGAGTTTAGTGGGCCATCGCTCTTGAGAGCTCGCATAAAATACCATACATCACTTGCATCGGTCGCATTTTGCTCCTTGGGGTGTCGAACCAATGAACCATAATGTGTATCTGCTTCGAATGCACTGGGTTCATGACTGGTGTTAATAGGTCCAACACCGGTAAGCCGTACAATCGGAGTCGATGATTCGGGATCTGGCTCGACATCCGAGTCAACAACAGGATCAGATTCATCTGAGAGCTTATATTAGTATATGTAAAAAGCGACCGAGGTAATGAAAAAAATACTTACTTTGGTGGGTTTGTGTGCCTTCTGGAGCAGCACGAGTAGAACTTGTGCGAGAATTTTTATTTGGACGGGAACGCGTATCTGATAAATAATCAATCGAAGGCAATATACGTCAGTCAAAAAAAAAAAACTCACTACGCTTGCGCTTGTTGGTTGAAACAGAGGCCACCGAAGCGCTTGCGGCTTGGGTGATTTGATTCGTCATGTCGTGGAATTGAATGGGCTGCATAGTTTGGCTTGAAAATCCACCGGGTGGAAGGCCATACTGCTGTATCTGAGGATTAAACGGATAAGTATGGTAATATGCATAATTAGGGGGTGGAACGTGATAAGAATAGGTAGAATGTGAATGTGACGGAGAAGTATGAGAGGGTGTTGCCGGAGTATCAAGATTTCGCGGAAATGAGTGAGAAGGAGTATTAGGGGCGGACATATATAGGTAGAGGTGAACGCCCGGCGTTCCTGGGACTCTCTAAGCTCAATACCGATCTTTTATACCCTGCTCATTGCGTGACCGACGCGTTCAACGCGATTTTTGTTGACTCAAAATCAACGAAAAAAATCCGCATGATGCGTAGTGGGGGTATAAAGGGAGTAGACATATAGGCGGCCTTCAGGGTACTCCGGGAGCCTGCATGAACGCGAAATCCTGCAACGAATTTGACTTATTGCTGTTCAGCTTCATTTCAAGTTTGTTTGAGGAGTTTCTTGCTGTGATCAGGTTAAAATTGGGGTAATGTACTGAATTTCCGGGTGTATGTAGTAAAGATTTATCCATACATGATGAGACAAACTCGTAGTGTGCGGGAGGATGGTAAGGATAGAAGAAAAGAGGTCGCGCACATCGCTAGTGGTGTAAATTAATTTCGAAGTCCGCAATCTCCAAATATAGAATGGAGCACAAGGCAAGGTACGAGGCCATCAAAACTCACAGCCTCGTTTACCAAATCGGGGGGCCAAGCGAGGTAAGGCAAGTTCACGGTCCAAGGTAGCTCTGCCTCCCGGCAGCACTATGTATATTATCCCTCCCAACTTATTCACTACTCCAAGAACTCCACTATCACCCAGCAAAACTGCCCAGAATGTGCCAGTGCATCCTCCAAACTTCACATCTCCAGTTTCAGGACATCCTACCTCGGTTTATGCCTTCGATAATTGCACGTCAACCTTCTTCATGTCACCTCTAGTGATTCAGCCCCCAAAAAAGCTTGAAAAGGGCTCTCGAGGGTTGGTACGGTGCTCATTCACGCGCGACGCGACTGAGATTAATTAATTTTTTTTGCTTTATAATACACACTCGTGATAAAAACGTGATGTCTAAGCGAGCTACGGTAAGACTCCGGCAAGATTAAAAAGAAGACTAGCTCTGAGTCTGATTTGGAGGCGGACACGCAATGCGTAATTCTGTACGACCTCGGGCACACGTGCATACGATATGCCCCGGTTTCGTCTGGTATCTAGTCTTCGTCTCTAGCAGGCTCGGCGTAACTTCGGTGAACACGTCGACAAACCTTGCCAATTGATTTCGAAACTGGGCACTGCATATAAAGGCCATCGACTTGGCTTCCAGAAAGTACCAATTTGTGCCCCAGTTTCATAGTACTTCAACAATGTCTTTCACGATCTCAGCTCCTCCATCGACAGACATATGGCGAAAGCCTCCCAGCACCAACAGGTTCGAATTCATAAATACTTGTATCGCATTCACAGTTGTCGTTTTTATCGCACAGAACAATCACTCATTAACTACTTATACAATGTTTAGATTCAACGCGCCTACTCAATCTCTACTCTCTTCAGGCTCGGTCCCACTTAAATCCTTCAATCGTGTTCGACTCAGTTTTAGTGCGAACTGGACGACACGTTATGATCAGGGCGGGATTCTTCTTCATCTTACTCAGGGCTGAAGGCAGTCCAGCCTCCGATAGATGGATAAAAACAGGAATAGAGTTTTATATGGGCAAACCATATATCAGCACCGTTGCCACGCTTACGTTCTCGGATTGGAGTATCTATCCGACTATTACTAGTTCTGCTAGTACGACCGGTGACAAAACAACGATCGAACTTCGAAGAGAAAAAGATGAGTTGGGGAGTAGTTTGTGGGTGTATGAAATCGTTCTGGACGTAAACGGGAACGAAGTGGAAAGGAAACGTTGAGAGAGATTACTTGGTTCTTTGCAGAGGAAGATGGATGGTTTGTGGATGTTCGGGCGATGGCTGCGAGACCGGCAGATGAAGAAAGTGTGATTGGGAAAGAGAAAAACTTGTTGGTTCAGTTTGAGGGAGCCCAAGTTGATGTAGACGTATAGGCCCGAATTGTACTTGATACGATCCTCGATAGTTTCCAATGAAATTGATCAAGTGGTTCGATTGTGGAGATTACCCCCAATACTAGACTCGTAACCAGTCGTTGCGCAACACTTTTGATGACAATCGATCAAAAGTCGTGTGCGAATGATCAACTGTCATCAAACCATTGAGAAACGACTGGTTCGACCGATACTTATCAGATGTATTGCGACACTCCTTTCATTGTGGGTCACGGTATTGAATATTTTCGTCAGAGCACTCATTTTTGGCAAGAAAAGGCGTAGAACTTACATGTGTATGCTGCAGCTGTATGAGTCAATCATTCTGAGAAATGACGCCATGATCATACTATGTGACTCTCCAAAATTAATTAGTAATACTTGATATCTTCGAGCCTTGGCGGCGAACTTGAATGGATCGTATGGGCGGGTGACATTGCGTATTGCTTGCAGCTCGTGAACAGTACCGGCATCGGTACTCCGTGTGGAAGTAGGAAGCTGAGGAAGTTAGACGGATACGCGGCCGCGGCAAATTCGGGATGATTGATGAACGGCCTGTGCAACGGCAGTGATAAGAATAGAAAATTATTATGAAAAAGAAACTGCTTTCGTCCTTCTTTCCAGTTCCTCTTCATCACCATCACACATCACGACTCACGATGAACGAACAATCCCACCGAGCAAACAGCACTTCTCTATACCCCCGTCCACCCGCCACACCACTCCCTCGTTTCCAAGTTTTCATCCTCTTAATGATGCGCATAACAGAACCCATCTCTTACACCGTCATCTTCCCCTTCATCAACCAAATGATGGAAGAAGTCGCACACATTCCAAAAGCCAAAGTCGGCTATTACGCAGGGCTCGTTGAATCCGCTTTTGCTCTTGTTCAATTCCTTTTCGTTTACCAATGGGGTGCTCTCTCCGACCGAGTGGGTAGAAGAGTGGTTGCATTGACTGGTTTGGGAGGAGTGTTGATTTCGGTTCTGGGATTCGGGTTATCGAAGAATCTGGGTATGATGATTGTCACGAGATGTATAGCTGGAGCGATGAACGGAAACGTAGCGGTGGTGAAGAGTATGTTGGCTGAGATTACAGATGAAACGAATCAAGCGAGGGCTTTCGCTTTGTTACCTGCGGCGTACGCGGTTGGATCAACGATTGGACCTCTTCTAGGAGGGTATTTATCGCATCCGGTTGAGAGGTATCCAGTATTTGAGAGGATGGGATTTGTAACGGTGTTCTTGTCGGACTACCCGTTTTTTCTCCCTTGTTTTGTTGGCTCTCTTTGTAATCTCTCAGCTATTATATTTGGATACGTAAGCGTATTTTCTTGTATTCATCCATCTTTTCCATTTCCTTACGTTCTGTCAAAAAGTTCTACCTGCAAGAAACACTCACCCGTAAGCCCAAATCAAAGAACTCCGAACCTTCTTCACCATCACCATCTCCACCTTCATGTGAATCGCCTGTCAGTGAAACCACGCCCCCTCCTAAACCCTCCTCTCTTCACTCCTCAAAATCACACGTGTCCTAACCACTTGGTTCTTCCTCGCCGTCCTCAATTCCTCTTACCAAGCTCTCATCCCTCTCTTCTGTTACTCCCTTACTCTTCCGGTGGTGTCAACTTCTCCCCTTCCCAAATTGGTTTACTATTATCCATCAACGGTGTGACTGCTCTCATCTCTCAAACTCTCATTTTTCCGGAATTGGAAGTTCGATTAGGTCCAGCAAGGACATATCAACTGGTTATAACTTTTCTACCGATAGTCTTTACGTGTTTGCCGTTAGCGCATTGGGTGTATCCGTTGGGAAGTAAGATGGTCTGGGTTGTGCTCGGGGGTATGGTTGCGGCAAAGACGATAAGTAACATGGGGGCTGGTAAGTCATCTCTCTCCCCCCCTCTCTCTTGTTTCATTTTGAGTGTCCTTTAATCCCTTCCTTTTTTGACTTTTCCTTTCTGGACAGTATGTAACAATCTATTGATCAACAATTCTGCGCCAAGCAGAGAGTCTTTAGGGTCACTCAACGTATGTTACTTGATCTTATCTTTCAACTTACCGTTTATTCCTCTTACTCATTGTAACCCTATTTTTTCTAATCAACACCAATCATAGGGCATAAACCAATCCACATCCTCCCTCGCTCGTTCATTCGGTCCCGCAGGAGCCACTACGCTTTTTGCATTATCAAACGAACACCATCTTCTAGGTGGTCAATTAGTTCATATCGTTCTAGTTGGGGTGAGTGACTTTTAATTACTATCACAGTCAAATCGTCCCTAGGTTCTAGGACAGCTAAATTCATATATATGCGTACGATTTAACTTATAATTGGGGGAAAAACTTATTTTTTTGAAATAGATCGCTCTCGTCACTTGGTCATTGACGATGCGTTTGGAGAACGTACAGCCTGCGTGGAGGAAGTCACCGTCTTCTCCTTCTCGGAGAGATTTGGGTTCTGGTTCCGGTTCAGGTTCTGTCTCGACTTCTCCTTAGTGAACAGGGAGGTCGCATATGGATGTTGATAGATGTTGATAGTTTTAATCGCTGTAAGTGCGTGTACTTTTAGGTGCTTATGATCTTAACACACTGACGAAAATGGGATATATAATCATGACTTCAGTCCCTATTTTTGCTATAATTTCAATCACTGTTGAGCCACTGGCAGCTCGAATGAAAGGACATATGGATTTAGATGGATGACCTGTGGATGAAGGAGATTTTACTTATCATATATAGAGCAATGCGTCCTCAGGAGACAGTAGATCATCCATCACTACAACCTATGCATGCAGCATGATAACAGAGTTAAGATGATAAGAAAGAAAAAACCATCGGACTCAAAAGGTAAACAAAGATGTCTACCGAATACGGACTTCAGATTGGAGCCGTACTAACATGATAAAGAGATTTGAATATGCTTTATCTTGTCTGAACAGATGCTCGGCAAATTCTAACGTCTGAGCCAGGTGACCAGCTCTGCGTGTCGTGCACTTTCCGTGTAGTCGGACAGGTAGCTTGAAATTGAACCTTTTCGATGAACCACTTTGACTGCCACCAAGGTCCGGTGCCCCAGTTCTCGGCTATGAGTTTGGACCCTTGGCCATATCTATACGCTGTGTCTACGCCACACTAGCACGTCCATCGAAAAGATGTGAATAGGAACGTCGGCTGATATTTCGAACACCGACCACGAGTGTGCTCCCTACATCGAACGTCGCTAAACGGTGATTATTTCTCCGGCTCGGATTACCTGTAGAGAACATGTCAACCCCGCTTTTACTAAACCAAATTATGGTCAGCGGATTTGAACCTGGCGCATGTAGTATTCTACAGTCTTTTCACATTGGAAATTGGGAAGAACGAGGCCTCGTATGAAAAGCCGTCTTCACAAAAAGGATTGAATCAGGGTAGGAACAATTTCTTTTTGCTTGACGTGATCTCCCCTCTTCACAGACAGGCACTCCTTGTTAAGCGATCCGTGCATCCTCTCCGCCGTCCAGGACCTACTGACATTATCGCGTACTTTGTTCCAGGACACCGTGACCATGTACCTAGCACGGGGAATGAGAATATTCTATTCGAGTCCAGACTCCAGAGTTCGAACGTATAAATAAATACTCTTTGCTTCCAGCGTTCTTACTCCAACTTACCTTTCCTTCATCGATCAAGTTCTTTCTCAGTCTCTTCTACTACCAACTACTGCATAACAATGGCCCCCGTTCAAAAAGCAGACATTATCTCTTTCTCCCTCGACAGCAAACGTGAGGTCACCGTCACCTGGTCTCAGACTACGAACAAGTCGGAGCCTTACTATGCTATTGTTGCAAAGAACACTCGTGGTACGTATCAGCAGTCTCCATCTAATATTAATTGACACAAAATAACTCGTATGATCTCAATCTAGACAACGTAGATGTCAACTTCTTCGTTCAGAAGAACTGGTTTGACAACGAACTCAACAAGTTTGCCACTGTCGATGGTCAGTCTCTTCTGCTGCTTAGATTTGATACTAGTGAACCATTGTATTCAACTTCATTCCTCAGGCAATACCGCTAGAGTTACTATTACCGAGAAATTCCAGTATGGCCAAAAGAATGCTCAAGGCGACTTCCGGTTTGTCGTCTATCACGACACCAGCCGCAAGCCTTACCAGGTATGGAACTATGATACCCTCACTTGACTTTTTGACATTCATAAAACCGGCTTTCTTTAGCACCGATTCATCGAGACTACTCTCTTGGCTAAAGGTGGAGACATTGCAGTGAAGCTTGCAAAGGCGTTCGGTTATGACCAAGTTGGCACGAGTGTTTCTGACTTTATGAAGACTTTCATTGGGGACTATCTGCATACCTTCTAGTTATGGCTAAACATATAGCTTCTTCCTTGTTGTTGGTTGGGCATTTTTTTCAAGCTTGATCACTCGAGGGGTGCCAGTGAGGATCATTAATATAGCTTACTTTTATCATTTGTACGTGTCGATGTTATAGTGACCTATTTTTTCAAGCCACCGAAGATATGCATCTAGTTCAAGAATTGCGCTTACGCGGCCCTCGTAAGCTGTAAACTGTAATCAGATATCGACAGCAGTGAAAAGGTTAAACGGCAACCCCAACAAGACTAGATAAAGAATCCATGTCATAACGAATGAGAAGTGATTGAAGAGAAGACGGATAAATTGTTGCGTGATACAATTGAGTCCAACCCAATGACGAGAAACGCTTCATGTAGTATGTAGTGAAAGATTCGATTCGACCTCATCCAGGAGAGGTCCGTTTAGACGAGTACACGTACACTAATCAAGCATCAACGTCCAAAAATGTCTTCGAGTAAATGCTTAAATACAGAGAGTGATATGTGCATCCAACATCAACACTCAACAGTCTTAGAATCACCCACTAAAGCGTAATCATGGTCCTCAAACTTTACGGTTCTCCAACTTCCACTTGTAGCAGGCGTGTTGCCACCATTCTTCACGAGAAGCACATTCCCTATGAGTTTGTCCACGTTGACATGATGAAGGGGGAACACAAGAGCCCTTCTCATTTGGAGAAACAACTTTTCGGTCAAGTTCCCTATGGATGCGAACTGCAAACAATTTTTGGTATAGCTATGGTCAATTTACAAGAGTAACCCCTTCTCTTTATCTTTGCTTAAGTACTAGCTCTATATCCAATAACAAATTCTTTTTTTGGAAAGACGTCATGATCATAAGATTATAAGTACCTTAAGACAGTCCCCGTAACAAATTAGACATCTGAACACTAATACATCGTTTTTACATGAACGATTCATAGCAAATTCAACATTATCTGGAGCAGTACATATACATGATCGTGATTCTCTTTAAAAAATTGTTTTATACCTGGCCAGTTGAATGCGATGATCCCAATGAATGACTTTTCTGCTGTAAAACCTGTGAGCTATAAGTTCAAGAATCAAACCCGATTCAAAACTTACAGATTGGGCCTCCTTGGGAACCGTCAAACTAAGTACTGGACGAGATATATCTCGAGGTTGGGATTCGGGATCCTCTTGGTTTTTGTCAAAAGCGTATGAATGACTTTGATCCAGATTTGTAACTGATAGATTGATAGTAGTCGTTTGAGACTCTCTAAGAACTACTCTGTTGTTCAGGTATGCCAAGAAACTATTGACATAAAGTTTTCCAATGATAAGAGAACTGTAAAATGAGAACAAAGTTAGTTAGTACGTAATGAGAGTCCAGTAGTGGTCAACAGTCTGATCTACCTGAATGTGCTCAATTGAGTGTGAGTCTAAGAACAGAAAATAGATAATTTCTTCAAGGAATTCAAGAGTTCAAGAGATAAATACATACAGGAAAGGCTAGCACTGAAATTAGTCCGTTAAGAGCCACTGCAGCTGATTTGACATTAGACGATTAAGTTACCAAAAAAATGCTGTTAGAAAACCCACCAGTCAAAGTATTTGTGGTCATTATCATGCGAACAATTTTGTTGATCATTTTGTTGGTAGAAGAAAGACCATTCGAAGATCTTAAGAGCTGTTGTTACCGAGTATTTATAAGACATTCTGTAAGTAGTAATTTAGTAGAAGCCTTACAGTCAAAATCAAGATGACTGCGATCATGGTATCTGAGAGTAGACCTGCAGCATACCAGAGCTAATATTATCACAGGAGGTTGTTCATTAACTAATGCTTTTAATCAACAGAAAATAAACCACTGAACTGATGTAGCTACAGCAGGTCTAGGATCTGATGTCTTTTTATGTTCAACATAGGCCTTTTGAACAATTGTTCATCAACAACAAACTCATAGTATAAGAATCAGCATTAGTCATACTGACATTTAAGCCATCTGCCAGTGCTGCTCCTGCCTGAATAAATGAGGACTAGACATTTACCAAAGTCAGTAGTAGCTGAAGGTGAATAGACAGATTTCACTCACAATTCCAATTATTCCAGGCAGTATATATGATTTTCTTAAGACTTTGATGCGGTATGAATAGAAAAGTTGGACTACAAGAGCAATGATACCATCCAAGATAGGGCATGCTGTTGGAGCTAGGCGAGGAGTGGTTAATGTATTCATGTTTCCAAAACCAGCCCCAAACCAGCGATAATTATCTGCCATGATCAAAATGGAGGATGAAAGGTCAATCACTGCTAGGAAGTACACTATGGTGACGGTCAACATCCATGAATCCTATTTTGGGAGATCTGAGGGTATTTACCAATACATTTCAAATATTTTGAATCATTTGGGAATGAGAGATGGTAGATGTCTAATTCAAGTGATTTGCATTAGCCATAAAACCTCTTTTGAGACTGAACTGAACACACAAATTTGTACAATGGTGATTCCTAAGAGTCCCCAATTCAGATTGAAGCCTATCAACTAGGAACAAAATGTCTGAGTCCTATTTGCCCTGGAATAAGTATGCTTCTCCATACCAGAGGGCCCGTACTCAAGGAATTGGGTTTAGCAAGAGTCTTTAAATGAGAAAGTTCAGCAGCTCACCGAAAACCAATGTCAGAGGGAATTGGGGGTAGAGAGCTATTACTGGGAGAAGAGGACATCATTGAAGAGAGAGGAATGATCCACCAGAAGGGGGTTTGATGTTGTTCACTGATATATACTGAAGCTGATACAAAGTGTTTTTAGCATCATTTTAAGGATTCGATTCATCAACATTGTACAGTGGTGATGGTCAATTTGATGGGGGCAATATAAAGTGGAGTTTCATCTGAACATATGGTATTTTCTAAGAACCCACTGATGCTCCACTTGAACATCTTTGGAGCCACACCTAAATATATATCATTTGTTTCTCATTAAATAAAAATGCCAATATATATCGCAGCAGATGCGGTCTATTATTATATAAATTACAACAAGATCCCGCTGTAAGTCTCAATTCTACAGTAATTCTCATCGTAATTCCCTTGTAATGTTTCTGTAATTCACAAATTTGCTCCCAGTGAACCATAAAATACATATTCTCAAATATAATCAAAAAGAGAAGGGATAATTTTCCACTCCTATGGGAATGGGAACTTCATCAGAACTACCTTCTGACAGCCTGAGATTGCTTTGGCTACTTATGTATCTAAGACAGTCCGATTTGATCCCGCATGTAAGAGGATCAGTGTATATATCTGTATTGTTAGTTCATCAAGGAAAGAACAGCAAATACCATATGTTCTAGCCTAATACCTATATATACATGCTATTGCTGATTTGAATTTTTATCAGTCTCCACTTGATTTTTGTCTAACGCCATTTCCATCTTTCATCATGGAGCCATGATGTATATCTGCAACACCAAATTCGACCTACATTTTTGTTCATCAAACCGTAGTCAAACTTTTGGGGGCCCCACTCGGAAATTTTGCAAGTGGAGTACGTCACACACACAAAAAGCCCGGGCTCCTAATCGCGAACACCCTTAAGCTGAACAGCTTCTAGCTCAAATCTTTGTTGTGCCATCGACCATCAACGACATCTCTTCTTTCAAGTAGAGATATGTTGCCCAACGGCATGATCGCATGGGACTTCTTTGTGAGGCTGTCGTGGGAAGTTGGTGATGAGAGAGCGGAGGTTGACATCTGGTGTGAAGACTCGGAATAATAAGTTTACTGTCCATTACAGTGAGGAGTATTAAATAGTGAAGGCAAGGATGTTGATTCGTAGATAGGTAAGATAATAGGCCACCCTACTGCTGTGATGCTCCATTTCATTTTTAATTAGCCCCACAATATTTTATTCGTAGTTTTTTTTTCTTGGGGCCGCCGTTTTTTGCGTTGCAGATGCGGTCTAATTCCTCTGTAATTTTCTTTATTTTCAAGGAATTACATAAACTTGTTCCTAGTGGTTTGAGCTTGAACTGCAGCTTGATGTCTATCTCTAATGTATGGATTCAGTGATTTCCATTTTTTTTGATGAGATTTGGGGTATGTTAGGGAGTAATAGACCGCAGCTGCTGTGATATATATCAGGGCTTCATGATGAAAGATGGAAATGGGATAGACAAAAATCGAGTGGAGGCTAATAAAAATTGAAATCAGTAATAGCATGTATAGGTAGTGGGCCAAGGGTGTTTAAGACCCCACTGATGCTCCACTTGAAGATTTTCAGAGCCACACCTCTAAATATATGACTTGTTTCTCACTAAATAAAAATGCTAATATATATCACAGCAGATGCAGTCTAATACAGCTATTTTTTATCCTGGAAAGAGAAGAGTAATCCAAAGAGATCAAGTCAATAGATCACAATCTGGAATGCAAAAACAGCATTTTATTGAGCTTAGAAATGTCCTGTCTTTTGATAGCTCCACTGAACCTACAGAGCCCCAGTACTCATGAGCATTGTATTGGAGTAGTCATTTCTAAGGCTCCTACCGGATCGGATTGGGTCGGATTCGGATGGCATCTCAGATTGTGAGTTGCTTTGGGGCCAATCCACATTTGCAGATGGTAATCCAACAATTTAGTACTCTGCCGAATCTTCTTTTACTGTCATTTACGTCCCATTAGTGATTTTTGTATTTGAGAATATATCTTACTTGCGTAACTACAATCCGAGGTGCTCTCAGCACCCACTACAGTGTATTCCCACACTCTATCTAATAAAGGAAACAGTGTCTGTCATCCATTTGCAAGCCACAAATAATTTTTGTTGACAAATCTCATTTTCCAGGTCTGTGTAGTACCTCGGGAAGGCCCCCCCTCGAATATCTCAGTGCACCTAGCGGTAGTGCAAAAGAGACTAAAATGCAGTTCTTGGTAGAAGATTTTCTTTCTTTATCAATTCAGGTTATATGTCCGGTAACGTACCCGAAAGCACCCCAAAAATGCTATTTAGAAAGCATAAAGGCCTCGAGATACTACTGAATTACCGGTACTTACCGTCCTCGTTCAGAGGGCCATCATGTAGCAAAGAGTCAGACAGAGATCAAACTCAGAAGGAAGTTCACTTCCATCTATACCTACCATTTCAATTTTGATCTTTGGGGCAGCCTGCCAGAAATCCTGTGCTACCAGTGTAAATCATCAAGCTGTCGAGTTCCTGGCTTTTCCATCAGTAGATGAATTCAGAAAGCCATCATGTAGCACAGAAATGATGAAGTATAGCTGTTGGCATGATGCATACTGTCAAACCTTATAGATACTTAGTACAAATGTAAAAAAAGCCTAATCGTGTGAGTCAGACTACAGCTAGTTCCTACCATCAGGTATGCTTGTCCATCCGCCTTGAGTTCTACCATTTTGAGAACAACTGATTAATTTTTTTCTGGTCCAGTTTCTGAGTATACACCCTATTTTGTACCATGCGTCTTCTTAACTCATCCCATGGGAATCCAATGGAAGGTGTTGCGAGCCTATATTGGATTGAACTCATGATCAATCTATTGATATCATCTGATCTAGGGTCTTGGATTCAACCGTGACCCCTTCAGAGCTGTGGTCCTTACAATTCTTTTAGACGCCCAAAGCTGTTGATTGAACACGTACGTGTAAGATATCGCTCCTCCCCCCAAGCTTGTTGCTTGTCCCCCTGCTATCTGAATAGCTCGTAAACTTGAAATATTCCGCGATTTTGTGAGTATCCTTGGTCTTGAGGTCAATTTTTGCGGTATCTGATCATGAGTTGGCCTTCTGTTGTTTCATTTGCCATAGATAATGGAAACCCCAATAGTGACACTTGTAACCGCAGAGTCTACCGCCATCGACACTATCGATGATGCTACCACTGTGCAGAAGGACCAAGGTTTGCACTTGTCCTTTCATCAATCACCAGCTATAGCAGTCTGACCATCTCCTATCTTACCAGAAACCCCAGCTGGTACTTCTACAACGACCGTGACTGTGACCAGCATAGATGCCGCAGAACCTCTAGCTAGTGGTACCTCTCCAACGACCGTGGCTAACGAGGAGAATGCTCAAGCTCTTCGCACTGTCAGTTCAAGCACTGGTAATAGTGTCACAGTAACTCAATCAATTCAGATGTTCAACGGGTCGCACCATCTCCAGTTTAACGACACTGTGTTAAGCCAATTTGGTGGTAACAAGAACGAGACAAACGTTGTCTATCATATCTATGGAAGTCCAACTATTTATTGCTCATCAGCAGACTTGCCCGCCCTTCGTGTTAACTCGACCAGGTCACCGGAGATAGTCTTGCAAGACAATACACAATCTCAACCAGAGCATGAATATATGAGAGCTGGCAGTACCTTGGCTACCTCTGCCCGTAAGTCCTGATATTTTTTATTCATTAAGTTGGTTCACAAGTGTTTCTTGGTGTCTCAGAGGAGGATCGATCGACCAATGGGGTCCAAACTGGCATTACTGCTCCTCGCAAAGTCCAGAGGGAGGCCGGCGCCTGTGAAGATCAGCCGCCTAGTTCCAGTCCATGCACTCAAGGCAAGGAGGATCAAAAGGCGACTTCTGCAGTCGACAGAGACCAAACCTCAAAAAGTGGGTGTTTCACTGATTTCGGTCGCACAATACTTATAATAAATCTTAATTCTTGAATGCTGAAAATGCTACAGTTTTTCGAGTAGATATTGCTATCGATAGAGTAATAGTGCTGACTGCACAGCTTCCGTTAACTGAATTAAGATCTTCGATCGCTTTTTTTTTTTTTTCAATTTCCGGGGGTTCCTATATAAGTTATAAGATTCTGAGCACTCACCTGTCCGTCCCCACCTGCAGCTGGCACCTGCCCGTCCCACCTGCCCGCACCTGCCCTTCCCCATATACGTCACCAATTAGATACAGTGACGTAACCGGTCTAGTTAGAACGAGTAGCTCGATAGTATTCGATCTTGTACTACATTCCCTCGCGCCTCTCAAATACTTACAATAAGTTCCTAGTAAGTATGGCTCAGATTCTTTGTCTATAAACACTCCTTTCTCAAAATGTATATACCTTTTCGTCCAACTACATGTCTAAGTATAGTAATTAGCAGTCCCTAACTCGGTTCATCACGTGAAGTTGGCTGAATTCAGACTGAGAATCAGATACAACACCTCTTGACAGTGCTCTGATTTGGAGGCGGACACGGATAAGTTCAATTCCTTTTCGTATATCAATGGGGCGCTCTCTCCGACCGAGTGGGTAGAAGAGTAGTCGCGTTGACTGGTTTGGGAGGAGTGTTGATCTCGGTTCTGGAATTTGGGTTGTCGAAGAATCTGGGCATGATGATTGTCACGAGATGTATAGCTGGAGCGATAAACGGGAACGTAGCGGTGGTGAAGAGCATGTTGGCTGAGATTACAGATGAGACGAATCAAGCGAGGACTTTCGCTTTGTTACCTGCGGCATACGCGGTTGGATCAACGATTGGACCTCTTCTAGGAGGGTACTTATCGCATCCGGTTGAGAGATATTCAATATTTGAGAGGATGGGATTTGTAACGGTGTTCTTGTCGGATTATCCGTTTTTTCTCCCTTGTTTTGTTGGCTCTCTTTGTAATCTCTCAGCTATCATATTTGGATATGTAAGTGTATTTTCTGTATCATTTATACATCTTTTCCATTTCCTTACGTTCTGTCAAAAGTTCTACCTGCAAGAAACACTCACCCGTAAGCCCAAATCAAAGAACTCTGAACCTTCTTCACCATCACCATCCCCACCTTCATGTGAATCGCCTGCCATCAGTGAAGCCACGCCCCCTCCTAAACCCTCCCTCTTCACTGTTCAAATCACACGTGTCCTAACCACCTGGTTCTTCCTCGCCGTCCTCAATTCCTCTTACCAAGCCCTCATCCCTCTCTTCTGCTATTCCCCTTACCCCTCCGGCGGTGTCAATTTCTCCCCTTCCCAGATCGGTTTACTATTATCCATCAACGGTGTCACTCCTCTCATCTCTCAAGCTCTCATTTTCCCTGAATTGGAAGGGAGATTATGAAATAGAAGTGGGCCATCGCTGCGCGTGGCAGGTACGAGGCCGGAAGGGACTGTGAGAATATGATGGATTCTTAATGGAGATAACATTGGGAATGGGCACAGCCACAGCGCGAGAGCAATCAAGTAAGAACGAGTCCTCATAAATTCGGCCTCGTAATTAGGTCCAGCAAGGACATATCAACTGGTTATAACTTTTCTCCCGATAGTATTTACGTGTTTGCCGTTGGCGCATTGGGTGTATCCGTTGGGAAGTAAGATGGTTTGGGTTGTGCTCGGGGGTATGGTTGCGGCAAAGACGATAAGTAACATGGGGGCTGGTAGGTCATCTCTCTCTCTCCCGCTCTCTCTTGTTTTATTTTGAATGTCCTTTAATCCCTTCTTTTATGACTTTTCCTTTCTGGACAGTATGTAACAATCTATTAATCAACAATTCTGCGCCAAGCAGGGAGTCTTTAGGGTCACTCAACGTATGTCACTTGATTTTATCTTTCAACCTACCGTTTATCCTATTCCTCTTACTCATCGTAACCCTATTTTTCTAATCGACATCAATCATAGGGCATAAACCAATCCACATCCTCCCTTGCACGTTCCTTCGGTCCCGCAGGAGTCACTACGCTTTTTGCATTATCAAACGAACACCATCTTCTAGGTGGTCAATTAGTTCATATCGTTCTAGTCAGAGTGAGTGACTTTTCATTATTATCATACAGTCGAATCATCCTTAGGACTATTAAATATAATAATCTCATATATGATTTAACTTATAATTGGGAAAAAAACTTATTCTTTTGAAACAGATCGCTCTCGTCACTTGGTCATTGACGATGCGTTTGGAGAACGTACAACCTGCGTGGAGGAAGCCGCCGTCTTCCCCTTCTCGGAGGGATTTGGATTCTAGCTCCGGTTCAACTTCCGTTTCATCTTCTCCTTAATAAATGAACGGAAGGACGTACGGATGTTGACAGATTCAATTCTCGTAAGTGCGTATATATATGTGTTAGGTGCCTAATGGTTTGAACGTGCCAACATATATGACCACGACTTTTTAAACCTTATAGTTTCGATCATTGTTGAACGCTGAACCACTAGCAGTTCGAGTGGAAGGGCATATGGATTTAGATGGATGAAGTAAGGAGATTTTACTTTATCGTATAATAGAGCATCGCGTCCTCAAGAGACAGCAACCCATCCACTTACTACGACCTATGCATGTTACAATGATAAAAAAGAAAAAGAAAAACCCTTTGGACTCACAAGATAAACAAAAATGTCTACCGAATACAGACTTCAGATTGGAGCCGTACTAAAATGCAACATGATAAAGAGATTTGAATATGCTTTATTTTGTCTGAATAGATGCTCGGCAAATTCTAACGTCTGAGCCAGGTGACAAGCTCTGCGTGTCGTGCACTTTCCGTGTAGTCGGACAGGTAGCTTGAACTTGGAACTTCCCAATGAACCACTTTGACTGCCACTAAGGTCCGGTGCCCCAGTTCTCGGCTATGAGTTTGGACCCTTGGCCAGATCTATACGCTGCGTCTACGCCACACTTGCACATCCATCGAAAAGATGTGACTAGGAACATCGGCTGATATTTCGAACACCGACCACGAGTGTGCTCCCTGCATCGAACGTCGCTAAACGATGATTATTTCTCCGGCTCGGTACGTAAGGGTTACCTGTAGAGAACATGTCAACCCGGCTTTTATACCAAATTATGGTCAGCGGATTCGAACCTAGCGCATGTATGTAGTATTCTACAGTCTTTTCACATTGGAAATTGAGAAGAACGAGGCCTTGAATGAAAAGCCGTCTTCACAAAAGGAATTAAATCAGAGTAGGAACAATTTCTTTGTGCGTGACGTGACCTCTTCACAGATAGGCACTCTTTGTTAAGCGATGCGTGCATCCTCTCCACCGTCCAGGACTTACTGACATTATTGCGTGCTTTTCTTCCAGGATACCATGTACCTAGCACGGGGAATGAGAATATCGCAGTCCAGACTTCAGAGTTTGAACGTATAAATACTCTTTGCGTCTAGGGTTCTTACCCCAACTTACCTTTCCTTCATCGATCGAGTTCTTTCCCAATCTTTTCTACTCCCAACTACTACATAACAATGGCCCCCGTTCAAAAAGGAGACACTATCTCTTTCTCTCTCGACAGCAAACGTGAGGTCACCGTCACCTGGTCTCAGACTACGAACAAGTCAGAGCCTTACTATGCTACTGTCGCAAAGAACACTCGTGGTACGTATCAGGAATCGATATCTCCATCTAATTGACACGTAATAACTCGTACAATCTCAATCTAGACAACGTAGATGTCAACTTCTTCGTTCAGAAGAGCTGGTTTGACAACGAGCTCAACAAGTTTGCCACTGTCGATGGTCAGTCTCTGTTGCTGTTTACTTATGGTACTGGCATGACATGATATTCAATTGCATTCATCAGGTAACACCGCCAGAGTTACTATTACCGAGAAATTCCAGTATGGCCAAAAGAACGCTCAAGGCGACTTCCGGTTCGTCGTTTACCACGACACCAGCCGCAAGCCTTACCAGGTATGGAGCTATGATACCCTCACTTGACTTTTTGATACTTATGGAATTGGCTTTCATTAGCACCGATTCATCGAGACTACTCTCTTGGCCAAAGGCGGAGACATTGCAGTGAAACTCGCAAAGGCATTCGGATATGACCAAGTTGGCACGAGTGTTTCTGACTTTTTGAAGGGCTTTATTGGAGATTATTTGCATAACTTCTAGTCGTTTCATGGCTAAACATATAAGTTTCTTCCTTGTTGTTCGTTGGGCATTTTTTGGAGTTTTTTTCAAACTCGGCCTACCTAGCAGGGTCGCCAAATGATCACTCGAGGGATGCCAGTGAGGATCATTAATATAGCTTACTTTTATCATTTGTACGTGTCGATGTTATAGTGACCTATTTTTTCAAGCCACTGAAGATATGCATCTAGCTCAAGAATTGCGCTTACGCGGCCCTCGTAAGCTGTAAACTATAATCAGATATTGACAGCAGTGAAAAGGTTAAACGGCAACCCCAACAAGACTAGATCAAAAATCCATGTCATAACGAATGAGAAGTGATTGAAGAGAAGACGGATAAATTGTTGCGTGATACAATTGAGTCCAACCCAATGACGAGAAATGCTTCATGTAGTATGTAGTGAAAGATTCGATTCGACCTCATCCAGGAGAGGTCCGTTTAGACGATTACACGTACACTCATCAAGCATCAACGTCCAAAAATGTCTTCAAGTAAATGCTTAAATACAGAGAGTGATATGTGCATCCAACATCAACACTCAACAGTCTTAGAATCACCCACTAAAGCGTAATCATGGTCCTGAAACTTTACGGTTCTCCAACTTCCACTTGTAGCAGGCGTGTTGCTACGATTCTCTACGAGAAGCACATTCCCTACGAGTTTGTCCACGTTGACATGATGAAGGGGGAACACAAGAGCCCTTCTCATTTGGAGAAACAACCTTTCGGTCAAGTTCCCTACATCGTGAGTCTTCACAGCGACAGTCGCGATTTATTTCAATGTTGACTAGGAGATTCATCGTTGTACAGGATGATGATGGATTTACTCTGCACGAATCCCGTGCCATCTGTCGTTATCTTGAGGCCAAGTACTCGGACCAAGGCCCAAAGCTGGCCCCTTCTCCTTCCGATTTGAAAGCGAACGCTTTGTTCGAACAAGCCGCGTCCATTGAGTACTGCGATTTTGATCCACATGCCAACAAAGCTGTTTTTGAGGCCATTCTCAAGCCCAAGTCACATTGATTGAGCGAATTATAGTAAGTACTCATGTCTTTATACTTAGGTATCTAGGTCTTCCAAAAGACGAAGCCAAATATGCAGAAGCTGTGAAACTGCTTTCAGACAAACTTGACGGGTATGAGAGAATCTTGGCCAAACAAAAGTACTTGGCTGGAAATGTGTGTCCCATCTCGAATTCATGTTGGTATGGAACCTAATAATCGAGTCTGGCTCATTTGAATTCTATAGGAAATCACTCTGGCCGATTTGTTCCATCTCCCGTATGGATCCATGTTGGTGTTGGCCGGAAGCGATCTGTTCGAGACTAAAGGACCAAACGTCGCACGGTAGGCCCCTGGTTTGATATTCATGTATGAGGGAAGAGGGCCATCGCTTCGCGTGGCAGGTACGAGGCCGAATAAGTAAGGAGTCGAACAGTGCTGAAACAACCGGTAGATGCAACGGTGGCCCCGGACCCAATACAGAGCTGACGCAAAAAATGAGCTAATCCGAAACAGGAATGAGATAAGATATCAGATATTCCTAATGGGTTATTACATGACCAGCTAAGGGGCTGGAGTTGAGTAAAGACGAGTCCTTCCTTCGGTCGGCCTCGTAATAGAACCTTGCTCAAGTGAAATCCATGTTTAGCTGGTGGAAAGAGATCAGTTCTCGTGAATCGTGGAAAGCTGTCAAGGACGGGATTCCAACTGGAACCGTTAAATTTGACTAAATATCCATATCTGTTTTCCGGGCCGCGCTGTTCGTAAATTGCACTTGGATAGGACGGCACGAATTGATGAAGTTCCTTGGAAATATGTAGTTTAGTATAGCTTTTGCAGTGAAGACTATACAAGTTAAGACACCTATAAAACTTTTGAGCGTTACGGTCCTTCGAAACACCTGCTTCTTCATATAAACCTCTTCAAATTCTCAGTGCTTCAACAGTACAAATGAAGAAAAAGAGGTGTATTCGGCCTCGACCTGGTAGAAATCACTGATGAAAGAACTTGATGGTGGTTGGTTTTTTTATCTATGAATTATATGCAATGTAATAACAAATGTCTGCGTTAATCAATTTAATTGACAAAGAATTAAGCTTGAGAACAAATGATTCGTTTCATGTTACTTGTTCTATGTATGGAGGAGAGAGAATACGCAGCCAGATAGTCAATTCTACAAAGAGGCTTGGTCGGACAATCCGGGATGCTCGGCAAATTCGGAGACTATCTAAGCCGGGTGCCGAGTATTAGTGTGCGCCGTGCATTTTCCATGGTCTGACAGGTAGTTTGGACCTTTGAATGAATCATTTTGACTGCTCTCGGCTGCGAGTTCGGACCTTGGCCAGATCCACATCTGCGCCACACGTCCATTGAAGAGATGGGAATAAGAACGTCGGCTGAGATTTTGAACGCTGACCGCGTCCGCGAGCCCAGCATCGAACGTCGGTAAACGGTGATCCTTTCTCCGACTCGGTAAGGGTTTAATGTAGACTAAGAGAACTTGTCAATCCTACTTTGGACCAACCTGAGTCAATGTACTTATGGTCAGCGGATCTGGCTCGTGGTAGCACAGTCTTCTCACAAGTGGGAATTGAAAAGACTGAGGCCTTGAGTGAAAAGCCATCTTCACATATTAGAAAGAACCGAGTCAAGTAGTAGGAACAATTTTTACTTGACATGACTATATGGTAGCTATATGGGTTGTTTTAGTCGAATTGGTATAACTTTGGGGTTCTTTTGTTTGCGAAATGCGCCAGTGTTTTCATCTACAATGGCATTCAGTAAATTTTACTTAAGTAATTTGGTGATTCACAAGGCTCAAATTTCAGTAGTTATTAGATCCTCTTTTAACTCCTGGTTTATTCATCTGTATGCCGAAGCATACAATGAATTCGAAGATTACAGTACGTCTAGTCCGAGTCTACTAAAATTTTAGTAATCAAAAAAGACATTCGTAAGACCTGTCTCGATACATTTTGGCAAGAGATAGTCACGACAACTGTATGCCTGGTTTACGTTGGAAAACTCAGTAAAGTCAGCCAGTTCAATGGTATTACCTTCAAACAATAGCTGAATTATTGCTGAATTGTGCCGGATCTGTAGAGGTGTTCTAATCTTCAACACCGAATTTCCATAACTCAAGAACTCGATCCCATTACTCATCCCATAAGTACATCGGAGTGTTGCGAGCCTATAGCCTACTTCCTAGTCAGTTCTTTGTATAACCTTCAAGTTGATTGATAGGCTCGCTCTGAATGATGATACCCCCAAAATTATTCAGTAGAGAAAACCACACAAGAAACCTGTATAATCACTGGATTGATAGCTCAGTGATTACCTTCTGTGTGGCGAATTCTCCTCCTCCGGGCCAGATAAGAAATCACGATTTATCAACTGCTGGATTCTTCGTTTCTTTTTCTCCGTAAGTACTTTTTATAATTAGAAAACATCTGGCGTGATGAGACACAATGCTAAATCTTTGTGACATACCTGAAGAGTTAAAGCAAGTAGCCGCGGTTCGTGGCACTATTACAAGCCCTCAAGAAGGCTCTGTACAGGGGTCTTTCGATTTCAGGCCAGGCCCGTTGTCGGAAATTGTTGCTCCGGCCACCCACAGTAAACGTTGGAACCTTGAGGCATGGTACTTCGGACGGCGAAAGGTGTCAATGTACCCTATCAATACTGTCAATGAAATCGGTAAATATGGTCAACGGACCTGGTGGGGTAATGAATTTGCAGTCCAAAATTCGCTCGAGAAATACTTGACTGGGCTCGTAAGTCTGACAAGGATACTTAGGCATAAATAAGGGAAATAAAAGAGAAAAAATACTACGTTAATCCAACACAGATCTCCTCTGTGCATGCTGGAGTTAAGTGGTTAGCAGAAATTCACCGAAACGACGAGATTGCTTCTGCAAGTAGAACTTCACTTCGGCAATTCAGCTTGAATAAACGCAGGAACTGCGAGTTAAGCGATTTCATTCTACCTCTCTATTACATACTTCATGTCAACAGTAAACTAAATATTCTGAGAAACAAGGTGCCTTAGAGTCCAGACTCAAGGACTCTCAACTCGAACGTATAAATACTCCTTGGTTCAAGCAATCCTATCTCATTCTCGACTTCTTCTTTCAACCCATTAACCTCTCAACTACTTACAAACATCTCTGATTATGGCACCTATTCAAAAGGGAGATATCATCTCGTTCGCGCTCGACAGCAAACGTGAGGTCACTGTCACCTGGTCGCAGAGTGGGACCAAGTCAGAGCCTTACTATGCTATTGTCGCAAAGAACACATCTCGTGGTATGTATCAGGAATCGATATCTCCATCTAATTGACACAAAATAACTCTGATGGCCTCGAACTAGACAACGTAGATGTCAACTTCTTTGTCCAGAAGAACTGGTTTGACAACGAGCTCAACAAGTTTGCCACTGTCGATGGTCAGTCTCCGCTGTTATAGTACTAGCAAAAAATTTTATTCAAATGCATTCGTTAGGTAACACCGCCAGAGTCACTATTACCGAGAAATTCCAGTACGGCCAAAAGAATGCTCAAGGCGATTTCAGGTTTGTCGTTTACCATGACACTAGCCGCAAGCCCTACCAGGTATGGAACTTGATACCCTTACTTGACTACTTGATACTCATAGAACCGTATTTCTATATATATAGCACCGATTCATCGAGACTACACTCTTGGCCAAGGGTGGAGACATCGGAGTGAAACTGGCAAAGGCATTCGGATATGACCAAGTTGGCACGAGTGTTTCTGACTTCTTGAAGACTGTCGTTGGAGATTATTTGCACAATTTCTAATCATTTTATTGGATTACGGTACCGCTTTTTTGATTGGGTATTTTGAGGGTTTTTATGTCTGTGAATTCTATCCTCATATGCAATGAAATTGGACACACGTTTTCAACTTAATTGGCTTAGTTGAGTTGAGCTTATCCTGGCTACAAACGTGAATGAAAACAAATCGCTGGAACCTCAAGACTGGTTAGTTGCCGATCCACATAGATTCGAACCTCAGATTTAACGACTTTTGCTCGAAATGATCTGTCGAAGTACAGACTGAAAATGTGTATTCCCCGACTCCAAGTTTACGAGGGGAGGTTTATGTACGAATGGCCTGAAATCTATAATCCGAGTTTTCACCGAATCTCACGCCATCGTAAGTAATACATCGGTCCGGTTCAGCGGAGCTGTCCGTGTTATTATCTACGGACCATCGATGACTTCGGAATTTGGTCGCTTTATTGAGGCCTGCTTCACATCAATATGTGGTCCCAACTCCCCCCTGAACTCAAGCTCGCTGTCGCCGACGCCCTCCTCCCCCTCGACGCCGTCCAGGATCTTGCCTCCGTCGACCGTGATACTTACAATGCCTGTCTTCCTGTCATTTTCCGTGTATGTACTACAACAGGATCGAGAAATGTCTGTGTCTGAACTCTCAGTTTAGAACGTCCGCCTTTACGACTATAAAGGCCTTCAAGGTTTTCTTCGAAACGTTCCCAGCGAATACGTCAGATACATGCACCGACTCGATCTCTGCACCGAGGACGAGTCCGGCTCTGAGACCGTCGAGACCAAGACCAAGACTGTCACCGCTCTGCTCGCCTCGTGCATTTGCCTCAAAGAACTCATCCTTCGTCTGGAAGGATCATTACACCATTCATTGACCGCATGTTTCCGAAACTTGACGGACATAACGCGTCTAACCATCACCAACTGCAGTGACGAGACCATTAGACCCTTGTACGTCCCCTTAGTCCTTTTTTGCCTCGAAAACAGACCTAAATCTAGCATCTTGTTAGGAGCGAACGCTTTGTCGTTTCGGTCTGCGCTTCCCTCCCATCCCTCGAACACATCTCTCTCGATTGCGTCACCCGTTCTCTGCTTCACGCTCCCGAGCAAAATGGCCAATACCCATACATTCCTCTTGTCCGTGACGATGACAATATTCCGAAGCATCCTGTACTCGGATCCGCCCTTTCCTTGCCCTCACTCCTGTCCATCCCCACTTTAAAGTCGCTTTGTATAGACGACACCCATTTGGGTGATCCGCTCTGGGAAACTTCTCCTGTCAAATGCCAATTGCAAAGACTCGCTTTGGGGACTTACCCGGGATGTGACGGGGAGTTTGACAAGAAATGCACTGAGAGAATCATGTCTGCTCTGAGTGCAGGTCGTACCACCAGTTCACTCGTTTCTCTCTATCTCACCACTTCCCTTCCCAGTCCTTCTCTTATCTCAACAACGCCTGCTACCCTTCTCTGCGCTCGACTTCAACAGACGGTCTCGATGTACCACCTTCCATCGTTGCGCAAACTCCAGCTTTCGTCATCTTTCCCCATTGACTCATTCGTCGACACTATGACTCATCTCGCGAGTTCTCCTATCGAATGCATCGAGATGCAGTGCTACGAAGACGATACGGTCGACGCTTGTGAAAGGTTGGAAGAATTCATTGCTTTACGTATGGAAAAACTTCCCAAAGGACGCTTCTTTGAAAACCTTCAACGTATCGATTTCGTAGCCGTTCAAGACCTGGATCTTCCTTGGGCTAGGGATTTGGAGGAGGAAGAGGAGGAAGAATACAAACGTGCTAAAGCGATCAAGAAGCTCAAGAGAACGTGCAGAAAAGCCAAGCTGTTGAGCTCGGTCAGCGAAGCAACGTTCTCGAGAGAGCTTGTCGAGTTGGATTTGGATCAGAGGGAGCAAGTATATGCATCTACGAATGCGACCGCTGGAAGGTGGGCGGATGGACGAGTGAGGTTGATGACGATCTAAATGTCTGTTTTAACTCGCTGTGGATTTGGGAAACCTTTATGGAACGCTTTTTTTCTTTCTTCTTTTTTTTGGCTCTTCGTCCCTTTTTCGCTCAAGATTTGCCTCTCTTATACTTTCTTGGCTTGCACACACCCTGCTCTCATCCTCTCATATTCATCCATCGCAAAAAATTTCGGTTCTGCTATCCTTTCATACAATTGTTTGTTGTGCTTCTACCTAGCTAGAACTTTCTGACAACAATGACAGCAACTCTGCTGCACCACTTTGTGCAACTTGCTTAGCTGAATACTCTGAAATCCTCTTTTTACCAACTCTTCCCAGCTCTGACAACATGGCATTCACTCATCCATATGCTTTCCTGTGTGATCAAGCCCCACTCCGGCTTGAAACAACAGATGCTGCTCTCACAAAATCTGTTGCTATTGGATCTGAATACCTTGATTCTGGTCTTAAATGCCTTATAACTCATCCTCCAAAATGAATATATCTCTCAGTTCTCAACAATCTAATTGCCCATATTGTTATTCATTTTTTGTTGTGCATAATTCTCTCAAACAAATTGTCTCCAATTCTCTTGAACACATGACAAGGGGCACTTGGTGTTTCCCTCTCCTCTGAGAAGTATAACTTTAAGCTTACAGGTTCTACTGTGCTCACAATTTACCTTGATCATTTGTATACATTACCGGTTGCTGCCTCTGTAAGAAGCTCTTTTGTTTTTTGCATGCGAAATCTGAAATCACTTCTGATATCTGAAATATATCCAGTACAAACCCAGTATCAAAAATTTCAATGGAAGTTTTGAAAATCTTTGAGAAAAATCTGAAATTGCAAAGCACATTCCTGCTGAGGCTCAACCAAAATATAATCTTGCATCTTATGTATTGTGCAGGTCATTTTGATTCATGTTTACGACCAACTTGCAATTTATGAAAACTTATCTGATGCATGCAGCATCAAAATTCTTGTACATTCAGATGAACCTATTGAAGAACATCATCAACCTAACAGGAAATTTTGCTTCTACCTCCAGAACAAGAAGTCAGATGACAATTTTGATGCATTTCAGTCACCCTCTAAAAATTAGATACACTTGAATTTTACTTTTCTGAAAGCATTTCTTGCTACATTCCCAGCTGATAATATATTTTGATATGTGTTACATACTAAAATATACTATACTGAAAAATACTTGAATGTTCACTCAGAATACTTTGATATGCATAATATGCATTACATATTGAGATGTACTGTGCTTTACAAGCCTCACAATTTTATCAAAACTACCAATATCTGACTATCTGGAGTCAGAGACAGGATGCCCCTGGTGTTATTACCAATAAGTAGGAACACGACAATCTGATTTCCGCAAAAGGTTTTGATTCGAAAAACTTATAATATGTAAATACACCCTTTTCAGCTAACTTGTTCTAGCCACGGCACCAATGTGGTCACTGGCGAAAATAACACGGACTTAAATATATAGGTAGTGACATAATCTACTGCTCAAAGTTTTCACACCGGAAAGGGAAAAAATTCCTCTCAGAGGAATGTTTTGGTGATATAAGATATATCAAAATTAGTAACATCATGTATGATATAGCAAAGGATTTCTCACAATTCAATCAATTTGAGATTCAGAATGAAAAGTCATAATTCATAATAAAATGCACTTGAGTTGAAACAATCTTTGAGATATATTATGACAGGAAAGACGAGAACAATACCGATTTATCTATATTAAGTACAACTGATGTCATTTTCAATACAGAGTGTATCAAGTCAAATCTCAGCTTCAATGAATTGATATCTGAAAAGACAATTGTCAGCTCGGTTGAAATATCATGACTGAATTGAAAACTGTATTTCTACTGAGGTGATAATTGTCTTTTCAGATGTCATTTCGCTGATGCTGAGCCTTGAATTGATACACTCTGTATCAGGACAATTGTAATGCATGCCGAATTTACATAAATCATCTTCATTTTCAATTTCCATGATATGATATGTTTCACCCATTGTTTCCACTGGAGTGTAATCCATTGTGATACAGAACTTTTCAGTCTTAGTCTCAACTTTGTTGAATTGTGAAAAAACATCTGCTATATCATACGCAGTATCATTGATTTTGATATATTGAAAAATCACCTAAACATTCCTCTGGGAGGAATTTTTTCCGCTTTCGGTGTGTTTATTTCTGAGTTTCCCCTACCAACGTAATACAAATTCGAAAAAAAATATATAATAGCCCTCTACTCTATATGCTTTAATAATGTAAGATTACAGCCCACCCAGCTTGTCATTAACATCATGCTCCCGAGGCTCAATGACACAATCAAATTGTTCAGGACGACTAAATAATCCCAAAGGATTTGAAACGAGAAAGTGGTCAGCGGCAAGAACACTACAGAACGAACAGCGAGAAAGAAAAAACTTACACAACGAGACCGTCATCAATGAACTTGGTCCTGTCTGGGATGATTTTCTTTCCATCGGGACCGACAGGACAATTGATGTTAACGGCCCAGAGAATAGATACGATGTTGATGAAAAGAGCGTTGTTGGCGAGATTCATACCGACGCATACACTAAAAAAAAATTGGTTTTAAGTATTGGACGAAGAAAATCGTGGTTTTAAGTAAGGCAAGAAGGTTGATTATTAGACATACCGGCGTCCGAATCCATAAGAATAATGGCCTTGTCCGTGAGTGTCATCGAATTCAGCCTTCTTGGTGAGGTCCTCGTCTTCATTGTAATATCTTTCAGGTTTAAAAGCGTCCGAGTCGGGGAAGAATTCTGGGTCGCGGTTGATACCGTAGATGTTTGAAACAACAATAGTACCCTACATTAATCGAACGATAAGGACAAACAAAAGTTTCGATGAGATTAAGAACAAAACCTTGCAGTCAAAGTTAAAACAAACATACCTTGGGAAGGAAATAGCCTTCATACCAATCGTCCTCCATAAGACGATGAGGAAGACCAAGAGGACTAAGAAAGCATCGGGTAAAAAAAAGGATAGAAAATAAGAAAGTAGAGCGACGGAGGAGAATCGAACACGGAACATACCTAACGGGATGCCATCGGAGAACTTCTTGTATGACGGCGTTGACATATGGCAAGCTGTCTCTGTCTTCAAAGTTGGGGAGTCTGTGTCGACCTACAACGCGGTCGATTTCTTCTTGGGCTTTTTTCTGAGCCTCGGGATGGAGAGCCATGAGAAGCATGAACCATCCAAGCGTTCCTGCGGTAGAGTCTGAGCCAGCACCGCTGCGAATAGTTGGTCAGATATAAATGATTCGGGAGAAAGACAAGGGAAGGAAAGTATACTCACAAAATGATTCCCGCGAGCCATGCTTCTTCGTCTTTGGATAGACCATGGGGATTGCCAGGGTAAACTAGATGAGAACCAAAGCTGGGTTCATATTCTCCGGTAGCCTTGTTAGGTAGTTATGTTAGAAGGAACATAGAAAAAGATGTAATATAGAATATAACTTACCACTTCATTCTTGACGTTTTGCAGGAAACCTTTGAACATTTCTGAATCTTCTCTGAAACGTTGCTTGCCTCTTCTCTTCCATCCTGCCATCCAATCGGGAAGGTATCGCATCCATGGGATGATTTCGACGAGGAATCGTCCGGGAAGAGCGGCTTGAACAACACGATGCATGAGAGCGTTAATCTAAAGATAGTCAAGAAAAAATTGATCCCCATTAGTACACAAAGACAAAGCACTTGGATGCGTACCTTGGCCACGGTAGGGTCTTCTTTCGTTGCAAGGGGTTTACCATTATACACGACATTGAACATCGTAGATGCGATCGAGCTGGTAATTAGATACCATCAAGAAACCGGTAAAGAATTATGGCAGTGAATTTGACGTACCGACGAATATGGCTATCCCAGGATACAGGGTCTCGCAAAAGATCTTTAACAAGAATTGCCGCTTCACGTTCTTCAATTGGATAGTATGCTTCAGCTGCCCGCAGATGGAGCCCTAAATGAGCTGCCTTTCGAAGACGACGCCATCTGTTGCACACTGAGAAATGAAATAGAAATAGCCGTCATAAAGTCAACGTACATAGGACCGTAGTTTGCGAATCCGACAAGCATCCCGCCAGTGAGAATCTCGGATCTGAATGAATAAGGTCAACGAATTGAAAGGACAATACGTTTACATCTAAACACATACGCCATGATGAAACGGGGTCTGTCTGAGTAGATGACAGAACGTCTGTCCATGAGATCTGCGCAGACCTTTCCAGTGTTCAATACAACCATAGGTTGACCAGCCATGTTCAGTCCTAGAATTGGACCATATTGTTCTCCCCACTCGGTGAACTTGAACTACAAAGAAGCGGGCTGTCGTCAGCGAAGACTCAGAATGGGACAAGATTAAAGACGTACCCAAGTGTATGAGTGAGGTAGCTGAAACGCGTTGCCGAAGAAAGGAATTCCCTACGACACAATTATTGAGCTAGATGGATAGACAAACGGGGCCTTCTTTTCGCACCTTCGGACCAGGAGGAAACGGGCCTTTTGGTTTCTTGTTGAACCAAGATACAAGGAGAGTGAGGGTCGCTAGACCAATAAGGAGGTATGCATTTCTGCTTAGAACGTCGGTTCGTAGCAGAGAGTTGCTGGATGCCAAACTTGGGTCTTCCATGGGACAAGTTGACTGAGAAATGAGACTTACCAGTCCGTTATTTATTATTTCTCTTCAATTGTCCATAACGCCGGTGGTATGGGGAGCATTCCGCAAACGAAGCAGTTTTCCATGTCATTCGGAGTCCGCAAGACCAATGGCAATGGTCAGACCATGCAAATGCGGTCCCGTCACGTGCACGATCCACATTTGTATCAACGTTCTCACGGTATGCCCTAATCCCGCTTCCCCTCCTCCTTCCTTTCTTCTCTCATGAAGCCCCGAGCTCTGTCGACGTTAGACTTCGAAGCTTCAAGATTGTACTCCGATACCCTCCAAGTATGAAGTGCATCCATCAATGTCCTGACGTCCGCAGACTATATTACTGTTCGGTCCGCTGTTTGATGGACTGATGTACGGATGGGGATGACAGCGGTCATCCTTTGACAAGCTTTGGCTATCAACGCATCCGGATATAGATTAGTACGTCGGATGCGGCGCAATCCCTTTCTATATAACGTTGTAATCTAGAGTCTACCAACGTCTGGGCTAGTCCATCAACAATCATGGAAGTTTTCACGCCAACCTCCATGGCTTCGGATCTCCTTTCAGCGAGTAAATCGCAAGTGATGACACTCGCTGCCCTCATTTTTACTGCTTTGGTTCTTTTTCGACGCTTGGCTAAGAACCCCAACAATCCCCAGGGTCTTCCTCCACCACCTGGACCTCGCGGTTTGCCTATCCTTGGGAATCTTCTGCAGGTAGGAATTTGATTCATGATCGAATGTTTCAACGTCAACTCTTACCACTTGTATACTATTGCTCTTTTAATCGTATGGCAGATTCCTTCTGACAGGTATTGGTTAAAATTCGACGAATGGATTCGTGAATACGGTATGTTCCTTTTCTCAACCGCAAATAGGACTTATGATTGTTAATTTCTCGTTTCTAGGCCCTGTTGTCTCTATCAACCTTGCGGGGAAGCGTGTAGTTCTGTTAGGAACTCCCAAAGTCGCAGCAGACCTTTTCGGTCAGTGATTTTTACTCTCGTCAGCTATATCTGCAGTCTCAAACTTCATCCTGGTTCAATAGATCGCAAATCCGCAATCTATAGCGACAGGCCTCGCTGGATTCTTGCCAACGACATCCTAGCCAAGGGTATGCACATCGGAGTCATGCCGTATGGTGAAAAGTTAGTTGATCAGGTTGTTTCTCTCTAACCTTTCCAATCTAAGTCTATTGTGTAAATTAGACACAGACGCTTCCGGAAGGCTATCCATTCTGGCCTTGGTACAAAAGCTCTAGCTTCATATCACCCTATCGAAGAACATGAAGCACGAATCTATCTCAAAGAGGTCTCCAAAAACCCAGCAGACTTCCGCAACAGTGTCAAACGGTGTGTGAATCTTGCACTGTCTGATCCGAGATGGAAAGTATATAACGTTGCTACTTTTTTTGATTGCATAATCAGGTATACCGGAGCAGTCATTATGGCCACCATGTATGGCCACACAGTCACTACATTCGATAGTGACAAATATGTGAAGAAGATATTTGCGTCTGCAGCGCGATTCGCAGGATCTTTGGCTCCTGGAGAGTTTCTTGTTGATGTCTTCCCTTGGTTACGATATGTTCCATCTTGGGTCCCCGGAGCAGGTAATTGTCCTCTCGTTTAACATTCCAGACAAAGGTCGCTAAAACAATACCATTTTAATGACATAGGCTGGAAGAAGAAGGCAGCAGAGTGGGCAGAAGACGACTATGACTTGTTTACGACTATGCGAGAAGCAGCTCGAGTATGAAACAGCTCTTCGCATTTTTGTTCAATAACTTTTTGTCTGACCGTTTTTGAATCATACTAGGTCAATGCCGCAAAACAATCCTCTTTCATCTCTGAAGGACTTGGAAATGCTTACGGCGTCGACGACGTGGAACTTGCCTACATTGGAGGAATCATTTCTCAGACCCCGGACACAGTCGGTGTTACTCTCGTCCTTTAGTTTTCAAGATTATCACGCTAATCTAATGTTACTTTTCTCAATACAACAGCTCATGAGCGTATCGTCTGGCTTTATGCTCGCCATGGTTCGTTGGCCTGAGATCCAGAAAAGAGCTCAAGAAGAAATCGATCGCGTCGTAGGCAGAAAAAGGTTCCCTGTCTTTGCGGACTCGGTCAATTTGCCGTACGTCACTGCTATAGTAAAAGAAACGTGCAGGTGAGGTTGTCGCATGAAAAGAACCTTGGATCAAAGAGATTCTTATTTTGTTTGTTTGTCTATAGATGGAGACCTGTTGCACCTTTGTCGGTTCCTCATGCATCCACTGAGGTACGCGTTTACCATCGTCCTATCCATCCATGGTTTTCTGGGTTTTAAACTATGGTTTTGTAACTAGGACGATGTTTACATGGGATATTTCATTCCCAAGGGTACAACTGTCATCAGCTCGATCTGGTAAGCCTGGTCCTCTATCTACTAAAAATGCTTCCCTCTTCTTTAATAACGACTATCGAAAAACACAGGTCAATCCATCGAGACCCAGAAACATACCCAAACCCAGACGAGTTCAAACCAGAACGATTCCTCGACGAAAACATGAACGAAGTGAACACGAAAGAGAGCAGGTCTTTCGGTCATCACTTGTATGGTTTTGGTAGAAGGTGCGTTTTTTAGCCCAACAAACGTCTTTTTCAAATAACTTAACTTATAAAACTCACTAATACAACATAGACTCTGTCCCGGAGCCACAATGGCCGATCACGCCGTCTGGGTGTTTGCCGCTCACATTCTATGGGCACTCAACCTCGAACGAGAAAAGGACGAGTTCGGAAGAGAGATCATCCCGGACGTCAGACCCGAGATGTTTAGTTCTGGTGGTGAAGCCTCGTGAGTAGTTCTCTCGCATTCTTGCTTGCAACCTCTTTTCAAAATTGTGCCCCTATAGACATCCACTTCCGTTCAAGTGTAAGATCACTGTACGTCCAGGTGTACAGGAGTTCTTGGACGAAATAGAGCTGCCTCAACCTAGTCCGGAAGCTTGATCTCCAGACTAGCTCAAGACGTGTCAAGGGCCCGAGAATGTTTGTAGATGTACAAGTATCCGAGTTATTTAGATATTTATAATATTGAACAATGTGATAACGAAAGCGAGAAAAATCGGTTTTAAAATTGATTTTACTGGAGTCTACTTCATTGCGAGCATACACAGAGTCTGCTCCCCTCTTCCATCTTCAGTAAGGGTCCTGGTGCCGGGCGCGGGGCCGAGTTTTTACTGGTGCCGTCTTTGTGGCTGCTGGTATTACCCCATCTTCTGGTACTCAACCTGTACCCAATCCAAGTCCTGCTGTTTCTGGTGGTTCTGGTAGCGCGAGTGCTACTCAGACTTTTATCCATCAAGACACACTAGCTCATTGTTCTTCGGTGGTCGATCCGTCGATCGATACCGGAAACAGGAGTCATGTGACGGACAAGGCTAAAACAACTCCACCAAACCACCATGTCCGAATCGTCGAACGCGATGCCAGAGGTACTCATAGGAGAGATTCTAGGGAAAGACCCTCAGGAAATCAAAAAAGTATGTTTTTTCGTGAATAACCGGCTACCTGCTTATGGAGCTCTCGCAGACTTTGGAACCAAGCTACATTCTCGAAAACGAACCATGGACTCCGTTCAATTTCCCCGAGCAGTATATGCCCTGGTTCGGTCCGGATCACGAACCTCCTTGCTTTTATCTCGGTGCTGTGATAACCATGGATGACTGGCTCGAATACTCTCGCTACGCTGAAAGCGCGACTGGAGGCAAATGCACCGGGTTGGCCACCGGTTTCTATCTCGCCCAAAGAATCCGACTACCTGAGTATCTTGGTCCTGAATGTGAATGGGGCGACGAACTCCCCTTGAGTCGCGTCCGGGTGAAGGGAAAGAAAGCGCACATGCTTCAAGTTTGCTCGAATCGTAGTTTTGGATCAGAGTTTCCGGATGAGCAGTGCAGACTATTGATGGAAGAACTCAGGAACGCTGGGATCCGGGCGAAGTTTAGATGGTGTTTACCGGAGGATTGGTGGCAATGGTTTAAGGCAAAGCCTATCGATAGTGAGGATGACTCGGACTGAGAAATAACTGCGTATGTCACTTGCTCCTCATTCCTCTTTGCGAACATGACTTGACAATGCCCGGTCCGGCTTTCTAGATTTTTATCTCTCTCTTTCAGCAGATTTTTCCCGATGCAGAATTGATTAGTGACTCCCAGCCCCTGGCTCCCTCCTTACTGTAGATTCAACGACTACAGCCAGATATGATTTCGTATGATCACAATCAAAGATGGACTTATACATTCAATCCAATTCCTAGTTGTTTTATCTCTAGCTTGTCTCAACGTTAATGAACGCATCAACGTCTCCCTACCTTACACCGTTTGGTCACATGAAACGCCAGCTACGATTGTTCGAACAGACACTCGCGGATATTCATCATATTCAAGTTCGCCCCCGCCGTACAGTTATGACCACCGTCGTGCGGTCAATACAGTAGATAGTAATAGTAAACTTGAGAGCAGTTATCGACGAACTCAACCTTCAACCCCTCAAAAGTTCTCTCCACGCCCCTATTACGTGCTCATTGACAAAGCCTACAATGCCTTCTGTTATAAGCAAGACCAAGCATCTGCTTGCAAACAGTCGACCCTTCCAAGTTCCTAGTGTAAAAAGAGAATTGATTTATATTTAAGCAGACACAACAAACGACGGCCAACAACTAAATTCTTATCAATCAACGAATAGATCATAAGAATAGACAATTTCCAAAAACAAAGAAAGCCCTGATGTAAGTATATAAGGGAGGGGCAAGAAAAACACATCCGTCAAACTCCGTAGCGAGTAAACAACGAATCAAACTTTTCCTTCTAGCACCTTCAAATGTTCCATCCCACACGCTCCCTTCGTCCAGTCACTGACAAGCCTATACTTGCGCTTCACACCACAACCATCTACAGCACACATCGCAGCCGGAGGACGAACATGAGCAACAGGGGTAGATTTCGTTGCAGGAACAGTATCGGTGACCGTAGGCGTCTCCGCCCTGGAGACTGAGCCTGATTGGGGCATGGAGGAGGTAGGTGCAGGTGTTAACGACGATGGTAAGAGAGTGATTGGAACAGAGAATGAAAGGACCATGTGTTTTTGTGTTTCTTCTATCGGTTTCGAGGAATCTGATTTCGTCGTTTTCGCCTCCACGTCGACAACGTCAACACCGTTCTGCGTCTGTCCCTTCGAGGGGTCCTGGTCGACAGCTGCACTGACATTGGTATCGTCCGCCATTTGAACGTCCTTGTCATCCCCTTGCTTCTCTATTCCTTGATCCACACTGGTATTCTCCTCCACTTTCATCTCTTTCTTCTCCTCCACGACACTAATCATCGCCGTCCCCTTCCCATCGACTCTAACGGATGAAATCCATCTATACATAGGCACCACCTTCCCTCCTCTCGCTCTCACCATCCCCGCTTCAAGTTGAGCACCCTGTTCAACCAACACCTCTTCATCTTCCTCTCCCTCTACTTCCTCTCCTTCCCCTTCTTCTCCCTCAACACCCTCTCCTGCTCCTGCTCCTTCCTCGCCTTCAGCATCAACTTCCATATTCTCTCCTCCTTCCTCTTCCTCTTCCCCTCCTCCCCCTGCTGTCGTAGCACGTCCTCCAGCCCGACCTCCCCCTCCTCGAGCTTTGCCACCGCGTTTGGCTTTTGATTTCCCTGTTGTTGCCGTTGATGATGATGGACCTAGAGGACCTAGAGGCGTCGCTCTTCCACTGGGACCCCCAGCACGTCTGGTTCTTGGTCGAGTTTGTTTTTTGAGGAGACGGTTGATGGTTTCGAGCTGGGAAAAATTGTACAATGTGAATGTGATATATGATATATGATGATTTGTAAAGTTAGAAAAAGTCAGTAGAGATTTCAAGAAGGAAGGAAGGAAGGCAGAAGAACAAAAGAAGAAAATAAAAAGCATTCGAGGAGGAAAAAACTTTACCTTCTCATCTTCGAGCTTCTTTTCGGAAAGGTTTTTTCTCTTCCTCGCGTTCTCTTCTTTCCTCAGCGCAATCTCGGTCTCGTTTAGAACCTTCTTCTTGCTCTTGGCCGTGTTCAGTGACTGGACATCGACGAGATCTGTATCTGTCCGAGCAGAAAAACAAAAAAAAAATACCACGAGGGGGAAATATTATTACCGGATGCCAGGAACTAGAGAGTGAGGAGAAAGGGAAAAGAAAGCAGCGAAAAAAAAAGGAAAAAAACAAAACTCTAAAACAAAAGCACGCACCTAAAGAGACA
>ML179654.1:0-26125 GCA_004369135.1 Dendrothele bispora CBS 962.96
CTCCTTATTGTTTCCTACCTTTTCCCTCTCGTATTCCTCATGGACAGAACATGCTTCAGTAGTACTTAGCACATGAGGACTCCTTGTATTTAAGATAGCTTTTGGCTGAGCTGGTTCCTCAGCTTGACCTTCCCAATTCATACCTTTTAGCCTTACTACAAGGACTCTGCAAGATCCTTCTTCTAAGACTTCTCAAACCTTTACTCTCAGTAAAGGCTCGTCGAACTCACTAAACCTTTGACCTTTGTTTCTGTAACAAGGTCAACTCGAACCTCGGAACCAGAACCTTTTGTCTTTGTGACGAAGGCCTTCCGAGTTAGATCTAGAACCTTTGTCTTTGTGACGAGGTTCTTCGAACTTTATCCAGAACCCATGATCTCAGCGTAGAATCCTTGAAGTACGGCTTTGGTCGTAACACATGCTATATTTCACCAGAGTCTGGATATTCAATCTGGCTATTTCTGTTGAACATACACAACATAAAATCATTTCTTATTGAATGCATAATACATAAAGTTGAAGGTTGCAACATTGCTGAAAAAGGTAAACAGCTACATTTTTAGTTAGGGAGGCATGGGAGACACACCTCATTGAATTTTGTGAAAAATGAACTAAAAGAGAATTCTTTAGAAAAGTATAACAATACAGATTAAAACACATTACATATAACCATTTAGTAAGAGTATTTTGGGATATGTCATGAATGAATTACATGGACCCTGGGGTATAGCCAAGTTGATCCTGTGATAGCAAGGAAGGAGGAGGCCAAGGATAAGAAATAAGATAAGATAAGAGGATAATAGTTGTTGCCTTACCCACTAAGATGTCATTAGAAAGAAGATAATCATTGAGATAACAGAGGAATCACATACTCGCTGTTATTTATTTATTGGGAGTAAAGTGTTGTCAGAATGAGTTATTAGTTTTGTGAGAAGTACTTACAGGCTTAAAAAGAGAAAAAAATGAATCTATCAGTATATAGTGATATGTAATTAAATGATAAATGATTACAGACTTGCTAAGGGATACATAATCAAAAGTAAGCAGAGAGTGCAATGATTAGAAAATCAATTTCCCTCACCCACTAATAGATCAAGATAGGAGACAAATAATCATAAAATAGGTGATCAAAGGAAAAACCATGGTCAGAGCAATGGCTGCTGCAACATGCAACCTGATCATTTACTTTCTGTTAGAGGGAGAACACTGGGTCAGAGCAATGGCCTACTTGAACAAGCAATCTGATCACTTACTTTCTGGTGGAGGGGTTGAACACTGGGTTAGAGCAATGGCCTGCTGCAACAACCAATCTCACCACTTACTCTCTTTTGAAGGAGGGAACACTGAATCAGAGCAATGCACTGCTTCAACAAGCAATTTGATCACTTACAACCTAGGGGGAATACTGAGTCAGAGCAATGGCCTGTTGCAACAAGCAGTCTGACCACTTACAACCTGTTGGAGAGGGGGAACACTGGTTCAGAGCAATGGACTGCAGCAACAACATGCAATCTCATCACTTACAACCTGTTGGAGGGAGAAACACTGGGTCAGAGCCATGACCTCCTGCAACAAGTAATTACTTACTTTCTGTTGGAGGAGAGAACACTGAGAACAATGGCCTGCTGCAACAAGCAATCTGATGACTTACCACCTAGAGAGGAATACTGGTTCTGAGGAATAGAGTAACAAGCAATCTGATTACTTACTTGCTACCAGCGGGGAAGGATCAGTGTGAGAGAGCAAAGACCAGCTGCAACAAGCAACCTCATCACTTACATCCTGGTGGAGGGGAAACACCAGGTCAGATCATCAGCCTGACACAACAAGCAATCTGATCACCCACTTTCTGTTAGTGGGAGAAACAATAGGTCAGAGAAATGGCCTGCCACAACAAATGATCTGATCACTGACAAGCTGTTGGAGGAAGAGAAAACTGTGTCAGAGCAATGGCCTGCTGCAACAAGCAATCTGATCACTTACAATCTGTTGAAGGAGAGGACACTGGATCAGAGCATTGGCTAGCTTCAACATGCAATTTTATCACTTACAGTCTGCAGGAGAGAGAGAATACTGGGTCAGAACATTGGCCTGCTGTCACAAGCAATGTGATGACTTACTCTCTGTTGGAGGGGAAGAACACTTGGTCAGAGAAGTGGCTTGCTGTAACCGCAATTTCATCACTTACTCTCTATCGGAGGGGGGAACACTGGGTCAAGGCAGTGGTCTGCTACAACCAGTAATCTGATTACTTACTGCCTATTGGAGGGGTGAAACACTGGGTCAGAACAATGGCCTGCTACAACAGGCAATCTGATTACTTACTGCCTGTTGAAGGGGGGAAACACTGGGTCAGAGCAGTGGTCTGTGGCAGCCAGCAATCTGATAACTTACTTCCTATCAGAGAGAGCAACAATGGGTCAGAGCAATGTCCTGCTGCAACAAGCAATTCGATCACACACAAACTGGTAGAGGGGGACAATAGGTCAGGGCAGTGGCCCACTGAAACAAGCAATCTTATCACTTACTTCCTGTTGGAGGGAAACACTATGTCAGAACACAGACCTGCTGCAACAAGCAATCTCTTCACTTACATCCTGTTGGAGGGTGAAACCCTGGATTAGAGCAGAACCAAGTTACAACCAATCTCATCATTTACATGCTGTTGAGGGGAACATGAGTCAGAGTGATGGCCTGCTACAACAGGCAATCTTACAAGCTATTTGAGGGGGGAAACACTGATCAGAGAAACTGCCTGCTGCAACAAGCAGTCTCACCGCTCACAAGCTGTTGGAGGGGGGATACACTGTGTCAGAGTAATAGTCTGTTGCAACAAAGAAACTGAACAATTACTCTCTATTGGAGGGAGGAGCAGTAGTTCAGAACAATGGCCTCCTGAATGGGAAATCTGATTATTTACTCTCTATTAGAGAGGGAAACACTGGGTCAGATCAATAGCTGACTGCCACAAGTAGTTTAATTACTTACAAGCTGTTGGAGGGAGGGAATACTGAGTCAATACAACTACTGCAACAACCAATCTCATAACTGACAAGCTGTTGGAGGGAGGAAACACTGGATCAGAAAAATAGCCTGCTTCAACAAGCAATCTCATCATTTACAAGCTGTTAGAAGGGGAGAATCAGAGCAATGTCCTGTTTCAAAGAACAATCTCATTCCTTACTTGCTGTTGAAGATGGGGAATACTTGGGAGTCAGAGGCTGAGAGAGCAATGGCCTGCTGCACCAAACAATCTCATGACTTACTTCCTGTAGGGGGGGGGGTTGAAAAAACTGCATCAGAGCAATGCCCTGCTCCAAGAAACAGTCTCATCAATTACAAGCTGTTGGAGAGGAGAAACACTGAATCAGAGCAATGGCCTGCTGCAGCAAGCAATCACATCACTGACTCTCTGTTGGAGAAGAGAAGCACTGGCTCAGAGCAATGGCCTGCTGCAACAAGCAATGTCATTACTTACAAGCTATTGAAGGGGACCAAGGGGTGAACATTGGGTCAGAGAAATGGACTTCTGCAACAAGCAATCAAATCACTTACAAGCTGTCAGGGGGGAAACACTGGGTCAGAGCATTGCCCTGTCATGACGAGCAATCTGATCACCTACATCCTGCTAATACTAGGTTACAACCATGGGTCACTGTGACAAGCAATCTCATCACTTACTTCCTGCTGGGGGAGAGGAGCATTGGATCAAAACAACAGTGTGGTTCAACCACCAATCTCACAACTTACTTCCTGCTGGAGGCAGGGACACACTGGGTCAGAGCAATGGCCTGCTGTAATTAGTCATCTCTTTACTTACTCCCTGCTGGAGGCAGGGAAACACTGGGTCAGAGTAATGGCCTGCTGCACCCAGGAATCTAATCCCTCACCTGCTATTTGAAAAACACTGGATCAATGGCCTGCTGCAACAAAAATCCTTGTCACTTACCTCCTGTGGGAGACAAGCAAACAGTGGGTCAGAGAGATGGCCTGTTTCAATATGCAATCTCATCACTCACATTCTGTTGGAGAGGAGGAATATTGGGTCTGAGCAATGGCCTGCTCCATCAAGCAATCTCATCACTTACAAGCTGTTAGAGGGGGGTGCACACTGGGTCAGAGCAATGGGCTGCTGTAACAAGCAATCTCATCACTTACAAGCTATTTCAGGGTGGAAACACTGCTCAAAGCAATGAACTGCTACAACAATTAATCTCAGCACTTACTTGCTATCAGTGGGGGGAAACACTAGGTCAGAGTCACTGTGGCCATGGCCTGCTGCAATCTCATTACTCACAAGCTATTGAAGGAAAAACACTGGGTCAGAGCAATCTACTGCCTCAACAGGCACCCTCAACACTTGCCCTCTGTTGGAGGTGGGAAACATCAGGTTAGAGCAATGGCCAACTGTACCAAGCAATTTTATCACTTACTTGCTGTTGAATAGGGAAGCCTTGGGTTAGAGGCTCAGAGCAATAGCCAGCTGCAACCTGCAATCTTGTCACTTACTTCCTGTTGGAGGGGGGAATTAGTGTCCTGTTACAATAAAGAATGTCCAATAAAGAATCTCATTACTTACTTGCTGTTACAGGGGGAAACACTCAGTAAGAGCAATGATCTGCTGCACAAAGCAACCTCATTACTTACCCTCTGTTAGAGGGAGAAAACCCTGGGTCAGAGCAATTTCCTGTTGCAACAAGTAATCTGATTACTTACTTCCTGTTGCAGTGGGTCAGAGAAATGGTCAGGTGCACAAAGCAATCTCATTACTTACACTCTGTTGGAGGAGAAACATTGGGTGAGAGCAATGTTGTGCTGCAAAAAGGAATCTTATCACTTACTCGCTGTTGGATGGAGCAGACACTGGGTCAGAGCAATGGTCTTCTGCAATAGACAGTCTCATTGCTTACTTGCTGTTGGAGAGGGAGCAACACTGAGTCAGAGCAATGGCCTGCAGTCTCATCACTTACTTGCTGTTGGAGGGGAGAGCCACTGGATTTGAGAAGCAGCCTGCTGCACCTGTAATCTCATCACATACTTGCTGTTGGAGGAGGGGAACATTGGCTCAGAGCAATGGCCTGCTGTAACAAGCAATCTTATCACTTACTTGCTTTTGGACAAGGGGAAACACTGGGTCAGAGCAATGGCCTGTTGTAACAAGCAATTTCATCACTTACATCCTTTGAAGGGGTGAACACTGGGTCAGAGCAATGGCCTGCAACAAGCAATCTCCTCACTTACAAGCTGTTGGAGGGGGAACACTGGGTCAGAGCAATGGCCTGCAACAAGCAATCTCATCACTTACAAGCTGTTGGATGGGGAAAACTGGTTCAGAGCAATGGCCTGCTCCACCAAACAATCTCATCACTTACTCTCTGTTAGAGGGGGAACACCAAATCAGAGTAATGCTCTGCTGCAACACAATCTCAATACTTACTGACTGTTGAGGGAGAACAATGGGTCAGAGCAATGGTCTACTGCAATAAGCAATACATCACTCACAAACTGTTAGAGGGGGGAACACTGGGTCAGATCAATGATCTGTTGTAACAAGCAACCCAATCACTTACTTCCTGTTGAACAATATGATATTTAAGAATTTCTCACCAAGACAAATTTCACTTACCTCCTGTTGATATCAATACAGATGAGACTATGTTTTTAACAAACAATTTTTATCCCCCTTACTCTCTTCCCCAAGAAAACACAGTAAAAACAAATAAATCAATCACCAAGTTATTTGCTCTTAGTAAGCACATACTTCCATTTTTTCCAGGATATCCACCAAAATATGTTCCAGTTTATTTCTGATATTCTCATATTTCTGTATATTTTTTTAATATTCTTTAGTGAATGGTTCAGCAGTCACTTACTTGAACAATCAGAACCAATTTGACAATGTCACCAACATCAAGGTTCCACCGAAACAGCTTCCACACATTCTTACACCATAATGGAAACCACTGTTTAGAAATTGTTTCTGTTAGACTCACCCACCTTGATAAAACATCCTCTTTTATTACTCCATTCTTCTTCTCCACTGCATCCATAACATGATAAAACCACATTGAGCAAGCATACTTGCAAGCCCTATCCAAATTAGCATCTATGTTCACTTTGTTCCCACTCCAGAGCTTCTCCATAACAGATGCACATCCATCCACCACCAAAGTATGACATTCACCTGGATTCCTGTAGTATTTCCCAGAACGTCCCCTATCCATGAGAAATTGCGGTAAAGATGCATGGTAGAAACGAATGGGATCATTGTTGTCGGGTATCATAAGAATAGAGCCGCAGTTATCAAGTGCCAATTGAATTTTCTCGGGTTGACACAATAGGAGGTAAGCGAGAACGGACAAAGGAAGGGACTCGCGGACAACGAGAAGTGCACTGAAGGTACCCCAGAAGATGGCTTCGAAGTCTACATCACCATAGAGTTTCGACAGTGCATCTGATATAACCTGAATGTAGAGGGAATCCAGGCCAGCATGCTGCTCCAACGCTTTCTGCAGTAGTTCTTGAGGTAAACCCACTTTACTACCCACGAATTTGACCAATGTCGAAGCATAGATGAATAACCCCTCTGCTCTCTCGACAAGTTTATCTAGAGTGCGATGATCGGGCCAAGGCTCCGCTACCGTAGTTCCCATTAAATGAGTCTTTCTCTGATACAGCTCAGTGAATTCCTTCCTGTAGTATTTCCGAATAGAACGTTTTGCAGAGAAATCCTGGAGATTCAGGAAGCGGCATGGAGACCGGAGTTCTTCACGGATGGCTGGTTCGCGTCGGCCAAAAAGAAGAAAGCGGATCGGTTTTGAGTAAGACTGGTCATGAGCAGAAGCCGAGATGACGCGGACAAGATCCCTGCACTCTTTTTCGTTACACTCGTCAAGACCATCAACAATGATCAAGATGTTATTAATAGGAGGATGCACTGGACAAAGAATTAACTTGTCCAGTTGAGTTGAGAGGTTTTGTGAAATGATATGTGGATCATTGCTGAGAGTGGTCCGTATCTGTTGCCCCACAGAACGAAAAAGAGTCGCAAGGCGGTAGGCAATGGTAGGGAAGAAGTTCTTGTTGGTCATGAGCTCCGCGGAATTTCGAGAAAAGAAAAAGGTAGCAGCCTTGTTCGAGAATCGGTCAGCGATTGAACGAGCAATTGTCGACTTGCCAGAACCCGCAGGACCATGAACCCAGCATACAAGCTCCCCTGAAGTGTCCAGAGCCCACTCCGTGATTTGACCCAAAACACCCACTCGAGTGTTTGGCAAGCATTTTGTAGTGCCCTCGTTTTCACTAGAGTCGAAGAAAGCTGCGGTCGTAATTCTTTCTTTAGGTATTCCATAAAATGGATCTGACGGTCCTAAGATAATTTTGAGTGTTGATACGCAGAGATCCAATGAGTGCGCACCTGAATGAACAGTCTGATTGCCTGCAACATTGTTTATTGTACTGTTGTAGACCTGATTGCCCGATGCATTCAGAAAGAAAGATGGTCCCGACATGCTGATAGTGATACTGAGCCAACTCGCGAAATGGGAATATAGAGACTGGCTTACAACGGTAAAGTCTTTCGGATGCGAAGTGCTAACTTTGAGTTCGAACAAGTAGAGTTGGAAGTTGGAACAAGACGGCAGTAGCTAATCCCGGAGAGAAAGAGTATACAAGTCGTGTCATCCTCGAACTTCCTAGCCCGTCACGTCCTCCGCATGTGCATGTATTCTTGTTCACATGTCCACATGAATCATTTCAGATAGTGATCAATAGACTCCAGTCTGAATTATACGAAGCAAGCAGTTCCAGACTAACGGAACTTTTTCATGTACAGATGACACCAATATTGACACGAGCAAGGCCTGGGCTCACAGAAGCTGGTGTGCAGTGATATGAATGTATACATTGACAGCTGTGTGCAAAATGATAGTCCACTCGAGCTCCGAAAACTACTCCACTCAGGCGGACTTACAACGCGGTGGACCCAGTCATATGATGGAGCTTTTCAGGAGATTCAAATAAGCTCGAGTGTCTTGTATAGATCATTAGAGGTGGTTAGCAACGCGGTTTTTTGAGTTTTCGGAGTAAACCGAGCAGTGATCGGTTAAATTCTGTGTCCCATAACGTGTTGAGTTGGGCCATCCCTTCTTCCCTCCTCTCCCGTTCTGGTAAATTAGGCTATTGAAACTCGTAGATATGTAATAAAAGATGGAATAGGAGACTGCGGAGCTTGGGATGGACGGATGAAAAACGGGAGACAGTAGAAGACTGTTTGTTTTGAAGCGACAAACAAAGAGAAATTGCGTGTCGGATTTCTCCGAAGGCCTTTGCTAACCACCTCTATTAGATGACGAGGAAAATGAACGTGTCACCAGTCAAATTTCAGACCCCGCCCGAGTGGAGTAGTTTTCGAAGGAGCCTCAGGATCGTTATGCACACAGCTGGGACTGTGGTCCATCATACGACACGTACCTTGACAGGCTTGAAGCTCCAGAACCCAACACGGGTTGACATGTTGACACGTTGTGTGAGGTAAAAAAGAAACTGATCATGTATTGATAGGACATATCCCGGTTGGATCCGAATTAACACAAGTAATGTCTGTAGTACTAGAACAGATCGCAAGGTGTTCTCCCGCTCGACAGGTGACGATTACAGTCATCTGTTTGTTTTTACATCAATCAAACGTCGAGAGAGGAAGAACGTAACGGCTTCCAGGAAGCACCACGGCTTATCACCTTGATGCAATAGATCCCGATATGGATAGCAGCCTCCTCGGACTCTGAGCGGTAATGGACGCTAGGGAAATAAGGTCGTGACCACGATGACACTGCCGAAGAGGTGCAATGACCGCCTATAGTCGTGACGAAGCCGCCGCGTTTCTGCAGCGGGTTTGTTCATCGCTTTCCTTCCATTCTTTTTGTGTTTTTACCTCTGTTTCTTCCCTCCATTCTTGAAGTCTTCCATTTCCCCCCTTCATCTCTCCCTCTCGGTAGTCCTAACATCCGTTCACTCCATCTCTAGATAACGTTCCTTTATCACATCATCGGCGCATCCGACTCTTCCCTCTACAACACCCATCACGTTCATGTCTTTCATCAACTCCCGCTACTGTTTACCTCCTTTCTTCCCGATCATTACCCCTACGCAATGTTCCATGGACTACCATATCTGATTTTCCAAATACGTTTCTGACATCTTCCCGATCAATATAGTCTAATTCGAGCAAGTTCACGAAGATCACGAAAACTGAGTATCGAGTACTTACTCAGTACTCAGGACTCAATAACCCAAGAACCACCGTTGCCGCCTCTACGTTGTTAGCACACAAACCGATGCCCAATCACAACCCCTTCAACAATCGTTTTGCGGGATTTGTTCTTTTCTTCCGAATTCATCTTCGAATCTTTATTATAGAGCTTGTACGAATTGGCTAGAAACCATTCGGATGCGGCATGACATGCAGTAAAGGGATAGTCTTGTCTCCGGACAACAGGTTTCCAAGGCCAAAATGTTTCAAAAAAATACGTGTAAACAGACCCGGTAATGGATTCCAGTGACTAAAAGGAAACGTATTCAAATGCGTTGGCTGAAGTACGGATTAGAGTATGTACACATCGAAACAATGTAAGTAGTGGGCCCGGTGTAACCAGTACCGCCACTGAGAAGTTTATCAGTACAACGATCCGAGACTCCAGGCTCAAACTCAAAACATCTGGAGATAAGTACAAGTACTCACCATTGACCATATTTCAGTACACCTCCGGACGATCCTCCGATAGATCCATCACTTATGTCCGTACCTCCACCACTCGTATTTCCCCCAATGCTGCTTCCGTTAATGGCAAAGGTCAAAATGCTGACTGAGTTTGCAGGGGCGTTATAAGAGAACTTTGAGTGTGATGATAATGAGATTACATACTTTGATAATGATGATGTTAGTTTGCTTGCTCGAAAAGCCCCAGAAAAGAGTCCCTGTTTTACTAGGGAGCGTGCTTGGAATTTTCTCGTCACCACGATTGAGACTGAACATCTTCAGAAATGGAAATAATATCAGGTTTTTTATTCTATATTGTAAAGCAATGGCCCTTACCCGTTCGACGTAGTAGCCAGTGTACAAACATCCAAAGCAGTCCACATACTCAAATCTGATAGGATTGGGTGTCTGAAAGTATACATGATTTATAAACATTTAGGGACTTCACAAGTATAATTTACCCATTGTGTGCTGGACAGATGCTATATTACGATAGTCAGCTAGAAATAATGAATTACCATGAAGAAACGCTTACATTAAACAGAGGCGCATATGCAGCTGCAAAGACGATATCACTGTTATCTAAATGAATAGTGGTCTTAGTTAGCGAAGCATCCACACTAGAATACAGTATAATTTACGTTCAAGACCAGTCATAAAGTCGGCCTCACTGACAGTGCCTTGAATGGTCGGATATTGTAAACGGCCTGTCGATGCCCAGACATCAGATTGGTGGAAATAGCTGTATATTCTCCTTCAAAGTAAAGTGTTCCATCACGCTAATTATAAGATTGAACTTGATTTACGTTGATTGAATATACCGCATGCGAAACTACTCACAGCGTAGCTATCGTAATAGAAAGTGTTTTGAGCAAACCAAGCTATGAATGGCGGTTTCATCGGTCAATCTTTCTTATTAAATACTTAGAAATCGAAATACGCACTAGGGCTTGAATAAACATGAACGTCCGAATCTTGAGGCTTAGGGCTGAGTACTGGATCATTAACGTGGGAGCTAGCCATGAAGCCTCAAGTCAAGTTGCACGGTAACCTGAAGTAAGTTCCCCGAAACTATCAGAAATAGCAGTAACACACGAGTTAATGGGAACGTGTTTTGTAAGGTAGTGGCAAACTCATTCCAACGGTATGCAAACCGTGGTCGAACCCGCAAAGTCCTTAGCGAAAATGTTACTCGTACTATTTTGTTTCTTGATACTCTTCTGCACTTACCTCATTTCCTATCTCAATGTGGTTCACGTTGAATGGAGCGGGGTGACCGAGCGAAGATCTTATTGCAGCTGTTAAAAAAGACAAGTTTTTGGATGAGATCATTAAATATCTATCGCTCAAGTGGAACATACCTGCTACAGTCTGGGTAACGTCTCCAATGGCGAAATCGATCTAGAGACGCAGATACCTAAAATAAAGAGAGACCGTAGTAAGACATGAAGGACTAACCTGATCGATAGCTTGCTGAATGTAAGGTTGAAGGTCCCCTTAAGCAATACTTTGTCCGTCAAGAGAGTAGCCTGTCATGATACTCAGTTATGGTCCATAGAAGTAAAACAAGATAAATGCATACCATCCCAAACAGCCATGATCCATGACTGGCTCAGCTCCAACATCCTCGCACCAGGTGAGATACTCGTAGTCTGTAGAGTCCAACTTCCTACCCCTCTTCTCAGCCTCCCTCCTAGTAGCCGCGTTCTGTCTCTGTTTCTTCGTCATCGTCTCTGGAGCCTTGGTCGATTTTTTTGCGAAGATGAAGGTAGCGCGAGAGCAGAGAAAGATCCTCCGGAAATACCGTGTCTGGATGATCCTAATACGGAAGAGGACGAAGCTGGATTGATGGCTTTGCGTCTTCGAGAAGTGACGACGCCCAACTTTCGTTGTCATCCTCGTCTTTTTTTCCACCTAGATCATCTTCAGCGAGGTAGAGCAGGAGTCGCAGAGGGAGCGGGTTGAGTTGACGAAGCGGGTGTGACACTGGAAGGAGTAAACGTTGTCGACTGAGACGTTGTGGACGCGTTTGAATTTGACTTTTTCTTGTTAGCTTCTTGGACATCGCTCCGCCCTCTTGATTTCCGATATAATTGGTTCGACGCCAGCTGCTACAGCGACTTTCGCAGCTGGTGAAACTCTTCGGCTTCAGTCATCTTCCCTTCAATGGCCTTTTCCCGTTTCTTTTTCTCGCTATCTCCCCTCCCAGCTCGTTCATTTATAGTTTCGGTGTACCATGATCGATTCGGCCTCGAATCTAACTGGAATGACGGCGGGAACGAAAAAACTTGAGGTTTTGGTTTCTTCTCCGAAGTGAGAGAAGCGCTGGAGGCTGCAGTCTCCACGTACGGACCTGTCTCTTGGACTTTGTATTTGAATTTCTTATTTGCGCGTCCGGACTCACTGCTGGTTTGTCAAGATCGAGAGGAAGGAGTGGAAGAGGGGGGCCACTTGTTCTTTTTGCAAAAAGAGAAGCTGGTTTGAAGTACTCACATGGTTTCAACGTTTCAATTGTTTCCGTTAGCTTGTTGTTCTCCAAATCTGGAATAACACATGTTCACGATGAGCAAAGAAAATGCTTTGAAGGAATTGGATAGCTTTTGTGGTTACTGGTAGGAACGAAAATGGGAAATGAGAAGGAGCAGATTATCCCGCAGTGTGACGTGATGTCATACAGACAATCTCGTGACCGTGAACGCGAACGCATCTTTACACCCAACGCTTGCCCAACGCTCTGTCCAACGGTGGGGCAAGTACATGATCCAGGTTTTTATGAGTCTTGAACGTTGACGTCAAACATCTAGGGACTGACTATTATGATATCGAGTAAAAGACAAGGAACAAGTTGAAACATTACCCTGGTGCGTTATTCATCAAAAGAAATGTGCCATTGCTTTGCGCATGGCAAGGTACGCGGCCGTAAACTGTACGAGGTAACGATAAGATAAGATTTTCGGTATATCTCAAGCACATTGTCTCATCGAAAAATTCAAGTTCTCTCAACTCTTGTTGATAAACATTTGCTCATGATAATATCAGAGTTGAAATCTTCGAAAATTGATGTGCCAGCTGCAGAAATTCTGTCATGATATTTGATGTTTTGCAGTCCGCAGTGCAGGGAGGTGCTGGACAAGGCGATCATCACAGGCAAGTTGATGGCAAGACACGTGTTACCGCACACGGCAATGTGGAACTTCCCGAGCTTGCGTAAACCTGTCCGAAATAAGAACGGAGTTTCCAAATGGGCTAACGCACGACCGGCTAGGAGACTTGGGTTAGTAAAGACGAGTCCTCCTAAAGTCGACCTTGTAATCCGGACTGAAAAATATTGGTTTGTTTGTTTAGGTTCTAAGTTGACTGATCAATGTTCAACCTTTGAGTCTCCAATATTCTCGAAGTGCTATGGCCCGGTCTCCGAGTATTGTTAATTTAGTGTGGGTACATACTGGTTTAAGTTCAATAGGTCCATTTGATCTACTGAGCTCTGCGAAACTCCATAGTTAGGACTAGACAGTAACATTATAGCCACCTTTCAGTCTGTTATATATTCTAGACAATTTGTCTCAGAGTACTGGATCTAGGTTAGTCGGCCTTCAGTGTAGAATCATCAAACATAATTGGATTACATACTAGTTCAAGAATAAATACAACACCTAGGCCTTATTGAAGAAAAGGTATTTAGGAAGAACAAAATACAGTCATACAAGACAATAGCTCATACAACTAAAAATAGTCCTCATATGGAGGAACAGACTATGTCACAAGTCAAGTTAAATTCTCTCCAGTGTGCTCTGCTTCTAATGTGGTAGTTTCAGGTGCATTAGGTTGAGATTCTGTCATTGACATGTGCCCCTCAGAACTGCTTGCTTGACCTGAAGCAAATCGAATTGATTGTGATAAAGACATTTCATCAATCTTGGCAGGCTTGGCATTTTCAGCTGCTGCTATGACAATGATAAGAACTGGATATAAAGCCTGTGAATCTCAGCATTAATACATATTTCTAGAAAGGAGAGCATAGAACCGACTGAAAGTTCTGGCCATGCTGCACCCCAGCATTGGTAAATAGTGCTAGCCGAACGAAATTTTAATAGTGTTATGGTATTAAATATCTGCACTCCATGTTAATGTTGGTCAAAACAGAAATAATCACAATTATCCTTTTACCCACCCAAAAAATGCAATATATTGATCCAGATTCAACCAACAGTAATAGAACTTTGTGTACCCTGCTAGATGATGTGCGACTATTACTCAGATTCTTTCTAACATCTTGGTAATAATACCTGTAAAATTACTCATTGTCCAGGTGTTATCCAAGACCTTGCTTTGAATTTGATGGCCTCACCATGTCTTATGCCCAATGAACAGAGTAGCAATCATATTTGTGAGAATAAGTGGAAGGGTCAAGATCAAGGCATTGAGTTTTGGGGTATTAGCTGACACGTTTTTCACTAGTTGTGCTGCACCAAGCCCTGCATCTACAAAACCTGCAGCTGATTGTAATGAAGTGAACACTTGTGATAATACACCTAGGACATATACTCACCTAATGAACCAACCATGCAAAACAATAGTGTCACTTTGACAACACGGCTCTCTGGGAACATGATCCATGCTCTCCACACCACAATCCCATCACTGATGATATACTAACAGGTCAATGAGTGATGAACTATGCAACATACTTTGAACAAAGGATCCTACATTGAGCCTTTCCATGAAAGCCTGAATAATGTACATCCTTGTTAATACTGTGTTTAACCTTTCAGAGTCTGGCGGATTAAAACTCAGTGATGGGAGCTGGGTTATGAAAGTCTTCAAGTTGAAGACAGTATCAACTAAGCTGGTCAAAAGCATAAGTCCTGTGAGAAGGGGCAATACAGCCGTGATATTTGATCCAGAGGCCTTTTTCAACCTAATTGGAGCCGTTGTAATGTGGAAGTGTATTAGGGTATAACTTGATTGAAGGAATGGGTTCTCAGTCTACGCACAGTACGAAATAGATGGCTGTAAGGGAGAGTGTTGCATAAACACCATACAATAGAAAAGATATCGCCACTTTTCCGAAGTACTGTTTGATAACCGTGAGATCGGCTTCAGAGAGAGGTTGAGACTGCATTGAAGACATAAATAGCTAGGTAGAGGTGCTTATGGGAGAGAAGCCTATGTGGATAAGTTTGTCCTTTATTTTGGACTTGCAACTATGCTACTTATATGAACAGTTCAATCAAACATTACTATTAATTCTGAGTCTTAAATTTAAGTTTGAAACAAATGTGTACCTCCATGATAGTGAGATGAACATGGATCAGAGGTTAAAAGACACGTTGTGGAGAGTGTAATCGTGTGGGCGAGGACTAATCTCATGGTAGACATCTCTGTTGGTGAACGAATGGAGACGAGCTCGTTCTTTCCGTATGGTTTCAAGACAATCTTCAATAATAACGGAATAGATAGTTTACGAAAGCCTGCCCAAGCTCAACTGCCAAACCCCGAACCATACTTATTTCCAACTTGAATCTAAAGGAAGATCAAACAGGGAGTTAACACCAAAGAAAACGTGAAGAGCAACAATCAAAAGACAAAATCAGGTCAACGCAATGCACAACAGAGTACAATGCTAATACTATAGCCGGACGTAGATCAACCAGCTTCCCAGCATCTTATTGAACACTCGAAGCGTGATATGGCCCCGGCAGATTATCATCACATACATGATTTGCGACAATGCGAATATTAAATTAGAAGTGGGATCTTCGTTGTTCACCTCACTTCCGGGACTGGTATCCCGTAACTGATATTCTTCCTACACGTGTTCCCCCTTCCTTCCAACTCCTATAAATCATTCTCATCGATCTCATCGTCAGTCAACTCCTCTCCTCTTCTCACTCCGCGAAACCTTCCCTTCGAGCCCATGATCGTCCATCAGTGTATGGTAGAATACGGAACGGTAGGAAGAGTGTGTATATGGGACTATTATTGCAGTGAGAAGGTTTACAATCAACGAAAAGGGAGATCATCACAGGCGATGATTCGACGAAGATGACGAGAAGGCATACAATCATTTCAAAGGAATATCATCACGGGCGATGATTCGACGAAGGAGATGAGGAGGTAACGTTGATGAGTATGGGTTATTGACCGGAGATACACGACAATGGGTTACTCACTATCCTCCTTCCCCGATATTAAAACACAACTTTAGATTCTGCGCCTTCACAAGTCGTACGAGTTGATAAATGCATGATCGTATCAAATCAGTTCCCCTAGCCATGAAACAAGGACAACAAGGGGAGAGCGCGCTCAAGGATTTGTATTCTCACCTCACCCCTACTCAATGCAACTTTCCTGTAAATCTCATGATCCTGCGCTTCGACTGAGGTTTTGCCTTACATAATGCTCCACAATGCAACAATCAGCATAATTCCTACGGCGAAACACAAGACGCAAGACAGGATGAATGTGAGGGGATAAGCGATGACGGGGACGTGATATGGCCATAAAATCTGTCAACGAGATAGGATGATAGGTTAGTTATGTTTCTGACCGGTAGAGTGAAGAGTAAGGCGGACTTGGAATGATAACCCCAGGGCGTTGAGAAATTGCTGATAGCATAGTAGAATGCCAAATATGGTGAAGGGACAAAGGTACATTCTACTGGCTATAATAGGGTCAGAGAGAGGACTAAGGCTCACGAGAAGAGGAGGAAGAGCGTAGGAGAAACATACATAAAAATGACAAAGTGCCGCTCGTTCTATATTCCAAGTTTTTCCAACACATTGGTTTATCTCTTACAACCCATAAGGACAGAAAGGGCGAAGTGGACAGTAAGGCTCACACTGCAGAGAACATGGGCTCAGAACAATAAAAAAAGCGCAAAAAAGGACTCACAGGAGAATGGTGATCATACTTCATCACGTAGCGGTTACAATGATGCGCTCTCTCCGTTGTATCGTCTTATTAGGCGCCAACTCTTTCGTCCGACAGGACAATGCGACTCAACTCGGGCCTCATTTGCTCAAATTTCCTGTACTTGGTAAGCTCGGCCCTCGTAATATTTAACCCTGAGTCCCTGTCCTCTCATCCCCTCTGAAACCATTTTCCAAGGGCAACAATGCCCTGTACGCGTAGTCATCTTGTCGGCCGTTTCGGTGAAGCCCACAGAAGACACTTGGGAAATGTTTTGGGCGGTTGTGGACCTTCGGCATCGACAAAACCAGGCGGTATCATACAAACGAGGTAATAGTGAGTAGACATGTTGAGCACGGTGAGAATACGTGAATCCGATGAGGAGCTTGAAGGGAAGAGCTGGGCAGGTTACATCGACTGTAAGTAAGGACCTTCAGTAAAAAGCTCATGAGAAATCAAATAATGAAGCTCAAAGAAACACACTGTCCCAGTAGATATGAGAACCACCGCAAAAGTAAAAAAAGCACAGCCACCCGTACCAACATCTGCACCCACACTTTTCTGGGTGCCCGTATTGAAACGATATACTTGATCACCTTTTGTACCATGAATTTACTTGTATACACGACGGATATCATTGATATTGATCTTCCTACAGTAAGTAGTGTTACTAGCTAGATTCAGTGTCTAGATGGAAGCACGACGTTTTCTGATTTGTATGTAAGGGCTCCGCCAGTTATCTTGCTACATGTATCCGAATAAAAGTCTCCTATTCTTTGTTGATGCCGACCCATATGCAGACATTTGAGACAAATCCTACGAAAGGTGTATATTTCTTGATCACCAGTGTCAGAGACGCTGGAAGTAAACCTCCAACAAAATTCATTTCGATCCCTCTCACCCCTCCATGATTCGACGTCCCCTTGAACGAGATATGCACGTAGCCATGAGCTTGGTTTGCAGCCCGCCGTTAAGGCTGATTCTGAAGAAGGATTTAGCCCAAAGGCCTGCGAAGCTGAATCATCTGACTCTTCATTAAAAGAGAAATTTCCCTCGAAGTTCCCCAGGTCCGAGTCATCTGAAGCTTGGGGAGTAGTCCAATTAAGTTTTTGCTCAGCACCAGGGATCGGAAACGGAATTGCTAAAAACATCTATTAATACATCAAAGAATTCTGACCTCTCGAGGACTTACTCTGAAGTTGTGAAGTAGCATCCTCATACAACGACTCTGAATCTGACATGTTGCTCAATGTTTCTTCCGCATCAGACCATGCATTCAATGCTTCTTGGTCTTCTTCAATTGAATCTACCACTATTAAATCATTCAATAATCAGAGAATTCTTCCCTCGGTCAAGTAATGTGGCTTCACATACCATTTGGATGGAAGTGTTCCAATGATGAGAACATCTCAACCAGTGGGAGTCCACGGACTCGAGCGAAATCTTGCGTCAAGGGGTCAAATCCTTGAATATATCTTGTAAATACTTGGCGGCTTCATGGTGATAATTGAGAAAATAGGGTCCAAAAAGATCAACACAAGTGTTGTAGCTCGGAAGTCCTAGAATATTGCAGACTCTCCTTGATAACGGGGTAGACCCAGATGGGTCAAGGGACCAGAAATAATGACCCCTTCCATTCGTTAACCATCTTACTTGAGTTGACCCACTTTCAGGGCACCTATTGAGTGTCACTGGTGCAATGACCAGATAAACATTCCTTGGCATGGCTACTGGAACTCCAACCACACAGCTGTCCATGTTATTTTGGAGGTGCAAATTCAATCCGGTAATTAGATCTGTATTTGGCTAATCTTTCTCAGGAATGAAATCTGTTTACCAAATTGGTCAAATGCATCTTCCTTGATCATGTTGCAGTGATATTCTTTTTGATGAAGCCAAGCATTACATATCCTTTGTATGCCTTTGGTGCTACAATGGACACAAAGCTGAAATTTCTTTCCAACATAACTGTCACAGTGAAACCTGAAGTATGATTTCATCAGGAAAAAATAATTGGCTATGCCAGGGACCACTCAGAATATCCGGAGCTTGCTAGATCACTGCCAAGCTTTGGAGCCTCTTGGGGGCTGAGCATTTAGTGCCAGTAGCAATGAGATACTAATATATAGATTAGCGTAGGCTCGGTTAAGCTGCACAAATTTTATATAGGCCGAGTATTAACAGCTATTAATTGCATAGCATTCAGTATCAATACTACTTATTGATAAGTTATAACACATTTTGTAACAAATGTATGATTGCTTACTGTTAGATTTTCTTAACCTGGACCACAACCACCCGCAGAGTCAAAATAACTAAATGCTGCTTCAACGCTTTACATTAAAATACAATCACGTGACCAGATTACCAAGCTCGCAACATCGCATTTTTTTCAAGTCCCACCGCTATCATGACTAGGGAACTTTGCACCAGCTTCCTCTTGATAATGACACGGTAGAAAAATCAAAAAATGCATACTTAGTATAGAAGTAATTTTTAAATTACTCCTTTTCATGTGCATTGCATTTACGCACCTACTTATTGTTTGAAGGACTCAAGTTACTCAAGTGTACTTATCAACAGGAAGTGGGCCATTGCTTCACATGGCAAGCACGAGGCCAGTTGTACTTATGTAGACACTTTGCTTGAACTTTGAATAATCTACCTATTCATTCTTTGCATAGAGAACAACACTAGCATCTTTGTTCAAAAAATGATCTAAGTTATCCACAGACATTGACCCATATAGCTGAAGTAGTGGATGTGAAATACCATCATACACCCCTTTCTGAATGGGCAAGCAATATTGGGCAGACAGGTATGACTACTGGGTACAAGACTAAGTGTCACTGGCTTGAAGTGCTGGTGTCTGGTGACCTGGCCGCTGGCGGCTTTGTGACTGTGCATGCCCTTCCTGTGGGTCTTGGTCAAATACTGTACCATTTCAATCAATTCGTCAGTGGATGTGACCTGTGACCACATTGACGAAATAAAATTTTCGTCAATCGCAGGTGGAACCTGTGACCTCAAGAAAATTTTCGCTGGAGGTGACGAAAATTTTCCATTTTGGAGGGAAAATTTGGAGGTCACAGCCAGATCATTTCGTCAATAGCCTTTGTGACCCTGTGACTGGCCGAAAAATTTCGTCAATTTTTAGGCCTGTGACCTGTGACCAGACGAATTGATCGAAATGGTACAGTGATAGAGTTCTTAAGACTCCTGGCTCGTGCTAGGAATGGGAGTTTTTTTTTTTCAAAAATTCAGACTTGAGTCATAGGATCAATTTTGACCTGTATATTTAGTGACTGATGGCTGAGTTGGTTCATTGTGTATTCATTTCTCTTTTAATCACTGGACTCTTGAGTTGAAGTCATTCCAATGGCAGTTCAGACTAGTGTTGCACGCGACTCGACTCCGCTCCGGCTAGTCGCCGAGTCGAGCCGGTTTTTGAGTCGTGACTTGACTCGTGACTCAAGTCGGCAGAGTCATTTGGAGTCGAGCGTGAATTTGGTTCCAAATAGACTGGAATTTCACTGGAATTTCTGAGGGTAAAACAGCTCAGTGCTCTTTAAAATATACTTAATGACTTCAAAAAGGTATTTAAAGCTGAAGCCAGTAGATGGAAATGTATTTGGAAAAATTTTCGAGATTGGTATGACCCTGTCATAACCAGATTCTCACGGCTTTCTCATGACCAAACTTCGCATTTCTGCCATTGTACAAGGTAAGTGCTTATTTTTATTAATTTCACTCACTGTAGCAACTTGTTACAAGCTATTATACTTACTTGTAGCACTTTTAATACCTCTTTCCTTGAGGAAGCCATTTTCGACCGACTCCAATTGACTCGAGTCGGAGTCGAGTCGATTTAAATGACTTTTTTGCCGAGTCGAGCCGAAGTGAGTCAGAGCCGAGTCCTGACATCACTAGTTCAGACAACTTTTTGTCTGTGGTTACTTGTTTTTTTTCCATTGAATAAAAATGTTCATCCGGAAAATCCCCCCTTGAGAATTCGGGAAAATTCCCCGGAATTTCAGGTAATTGAGGTTTTCTGTGACATTACCATAGATTACCTTGAATTACTGTGCATTACTTCGAATTACTCATTCTTATGTTGAGCTATGTAGAAGTTCATTATAATAGTAGTACTAATGTAATACAGCATACATATTTTTATCGGACATAGTATTAACAAAAAATTCCCTAGCCTTTTCGAGTACATTACTAGATGTCCAATCTTTGGGTGCATGAGCACCAAATCGTGGAATTAGATGTACACTACGACGAAAGAATTCTACTGGTACAATACTGGCTTGACGTTCATTATTCACAATATCACGAGAGACCTTATAAAGTCCGTGATAACCCTCGGGAGGGCGAAAAGCCGTAAACCACTCAACATATGAGAGATGTTGAGGAGGGCGTGGAACATCTCTACTGTCAAAAAGTGTTTGAAGCGCCGTTTCACCTATTTCGAAAACGCAATGTACTTGACCAATGCAGAGTCCTGAAACAGAAGTGAGTGAGTGTATGCAAAAATTTAAAATAACTGGTTTATCATACCTGACACCCCAGGTTTAGAAGAGTCCGCATCATCAGTGACTTCGATTAAAGCTGTATTGAAACGGCCTGCAACTTTCCACATTTGGGTATCCTGACAGGATGGCTGAACATGAATGGAATCGACAATGGATACTGTAGACTCTGGTTGTCCAGCGGAAATAGAATATCGATCTTTTTGAGTAAACTTGACGCGATGGTACACCGACACCTTTCTGAATGGAAGGTGAACATATATTGAAGCCTTCTCAAGCTGTGCTTTAGTCCAGTGATGGTTTGGTTGCTGGTATTGAGCGATAAAGTGTCAAAGGGCATCGTCGAAATGGATAGCTCCATAGTTTTGAACAAGGCTGGAAATGGGTACACCCTTAACTGACGGATACTTGGTCATGGAGATGATACGTGGGTAGAAGAGACTAGGAGGTGGTTCATGAGGAGGAATGAAGTTGGAGGTTTCCTGATGAAGTAAGAATTTGTGGTGGAACTCACTACAGGCAATAACGACTTTCCGCGGTGAGGAAAACGTGAGGAAAATATGAGGAAATTGTGATCGACCAATAGGAATGCTCGATCACAATTTCCTCAAAATTTCCTCACGATTTCCTCACTGCGGAAAGTCGTTATTGCCCGTAGTGACTGCATCTTCTCACGGTGTTCCAACCATATGGTCATCTGAGGATATTCGTCTTTGTGATTGGTAGAGTGGTAGGCGTCCTTTGCAAGGTCGATATGTAGGCACTCGGTGTATTCGGTATTATAATTGTCCATGGTACCATAAAGTTCGATAAAATCACGATGATGGCCAATGTTGTGAAGTTTCGGGATACAGAAGTGGGTCCGGACACCAAGGTCTATGAAGATATGTTTATTGTCATGGAATGTATCCAGGGCATCAACAAGCTGAGCGAGTGTTTCGCCAGTATGTACTGGGTACTGGGTAATGTATAAGTAGTCGAGAAGTGCCCGGGTACAGGCAATGAGCGGTGCAGAAGGGACTGAGGAAAATATGAGGAAATTGTGATCGACCAATAGGAATGCTCGATCACAATTTCCTCAAAATTTCCTCACGATTTCCTCACTGCGGAAAGTCGTTATTGCCCGTAGTGACTGCATCTTCTCACGGTGTTCCAACCATATGGTCATCTGAGGATATTCGTCTTTGTGATTGGTAGAGTGGTAGGCGTCCTTTGCAAGGTCGATATGTAGGCACTCGGTGTATTCGGTATTATAATTGTCCATGGTACCATAAAGTTCGATAAAATCACGATGATGGCCAATGTTGTGAAGTTTCGGGATACAGAAGTGGGTCCGGACACCAAGGTCTATGAAGATATGTTTATTGTCATGGAATGTATCCAGGGCATCAACAAGCTGAGCGAGTGTTTCGCCAGTATGTACTGGGTACTGGGTAATGTATAAGTAGTCGAGAAGTGCCCGGGTACAGGCAATGAGCGGTGCAGAAGGGACATTGTCTGGAAGGCGTATGTCGATGATGAGGCCAAGAAGGAGACGGCAAATCTGATCATGTTCAGCTCCAGTGACCCAGGAAAGGTGACTTATTCCCTGCATGAAAACACGTATGTTGTGGTTGGGCAGGATACGTCGGCAGCGGGCATCAATCTCTTCTGGAGTACAGATGATTTTGAGCCATTCGATAAGATGCTTGATGACACCCTGATACAATTGATGCAGAATGTCAGGAGCAATAGAGCAAAATATATTGACAAATGGGAGGTTACGCCAATATGGCTGCTGGATTGGCTTAATCCCAGCATCCCGGCAGGTATGACGAAAAGCCGTGGAGCCCAGACCCTGATCGAGCTTCTCGAAAGCCGCAAGTACCTGCCCAAAGTCGCAGAAATCATAAATCTCCGCAGACTCACCCACCTCATCCATAGGGATGGGACATGATGGGCATTCCCCCTTCTTTGCTCCAGTGATCAAGAGCTGTTCGGGATAGTCGCCAACGTGCAACGCGGAAAGCGGATGTGTGTGACGGACTAGACCATCACCACTGGTCATATATACACCACTCCTCCTGGCATTCTCTAACGGCTTCAGCATATAGCCGACGCATGCATGAAAAACGTTCGCAGTAATGCGGCGGCGCATTGCCAATGGACCTGCAAGACTCGAGAGCTTGATGATGGGCAGGTACCCTAGGAGCATCTGACCTTGGCGACTAGGTTTGCGACGTATTTCTTTTGGGATATTGCCAATAGTCACATATACGGGATAACAATTCTTGTTGCGAAAAGTAGTGAGTTGAGTTTGGTCAGAAGAAATGATGACCGGGACAATGGTGGACCCAGGTTTACGGAGCTCTTCGTCTAGTTCTCTCTAAATAAATTATAGTATCAGCAAATAACTGTGAAACCCACTCAAAACCGCGTCAGCACCCATCATAACGGCTTTTAGGATATCACTTCCCGTTCTGATACCAGAATCGAAAAGAACATGGATCTTCTTTTTGTTAGAACCTTTTCATTGTTGATTATTGATCCGTAAGTATGTATTCAGATTCAAGGAGAAAAACATACCCGGAAGAGGATTCCTCGCCTCTTGAACCTTCTTTGAACTTAGGATACGCTGAAGAGCAAGAATAGAGGGTAAAGCCCCGTCGACCTGTCAACCTCCTATTGTCCCATTCAATGTTCGTCAGCGGGAATCGAATACAAAAATGTATATATAGACGTACCATGATTACTGACGATAATCCCTCCTTCTCTTCCATCCTTCATCAACACTTCAACAGCCTTCTCCGCATTCCTCACGCTCTGTATACCCTTGAGTACCACCGGTCCTTCCCATTCCTTGAGAATAAAGTCCAGATCGTCCCAACTTCGATACGTTCCCGAGTTGTATTCCGCTAACCAAGCTTGACCCACAAAGGCATCCTCTTTTGCTTTCGCCGATTCTTGTTCCGTACCTTTCAAACGTCTGGCCATCGCAAGGATATCACTCGGTAAGTAAGGGAAAGAAGGTTCATAATCCTCCGTTGGTTTTCGGCTGTGAAGACCGGATCTGATCGACCGATTTTGATTCCTACACCGAGACCGAAGGGAAGGTAAGACCTTTCAAGGCCATGAGGTCGCCAACCAAGCGTCATAGTGTGAAGAGTAATAACGAGAGTCGTATAACCCGAAGCTTTGGCTCAAGACAATGAAGAGGGAGTGATGGAATCATGAAGGAATCATGAATAGGCCAATCAACAGGAAGTGGGCCATCGCTTCGCGTGGCAAGTACGAGGCCACAGTCATACTTATTGTGTTTTGTCTACTTACAATTTGTTTGAAGTTGTAATAATAAAGTTTACTGTTACATGTGGGAACTTGCATTGTTGTACGAGAGCGGAAAGAGCCTCAGGTCGTAGGTATCGGGCGTTGCCGCAAGTCGGCCTTACTGGTTATATAATCTACCTAGTAGTACCTACCTGCAAGTAGTGCTGCCGGGAGGCAGAGCTACCTCGGACCGTGAGCTTGCCTTGCCTCGCTTGGCCCCCCGATTTGGTAAACGAGGCTGTGAGTTTTGATGGCCTCGTACCTTGCCTTGTGCTCCATTCTATATTTGGAGATTACGGACTTCGAAATTAATTTACACCTAGCGACGTGCGCGACCTCTTGTCTTCTGTCCTCAACATCCTCCCGCACACTACAAGTTCCGGAGTACCCTGAAGACCACCTATACTATCTTTATACGCATCACGCGGATTTTTTTCATTGATTTTGAGTCAACAAAAATCGCGTCGGTCATGCAATGAGCAGGGTATAACGATCGGTATTGAGCTTAGAGAGTCCCAGGAATGCCGGGCGTTCACCTCTACCTTGAATGATGGACCATGCGTGTGTTGAGTGAGCTTTGAGGAGGAGGAAGGATGTTGATTGCCGGGACTACCGGCTGCACATACCTCGAGGTACCTTGGCTTGGCGCTCTGCCTTGCCAAGGCAAGGCATCCAAATTCGGAACCTTGGCCTCGCTCTGCCTTGCCTTGCGGCAGCACTACCTGCAAGCCGTTTGATTTTCAAACCCCGACAGACTTTCCGAGTGGGCAAAAGACTAAGTGCCCCCGGCTTGAAGTGCCAGTGTCTGGTACCGACTGAATAACGGCAGCCGTGTAATAAAATGACCTTGTAATAATGCTTACCTCATGACATCATCTGGTCTCGTAATTTGAATGGGAATTGCTAAATGGGGATGCACGCGGAATGCTAGCCAGCCAGAGTTAGTAAGGACGAGTCCCTAAAGGGCCTCGTAATAAAGTTGATACCATCCCGGGAGAGCGCTCCTCCTTCTGATCATTTGTTGATCAAAGAAGGCTTCCACACAGCAACTTTAGTTGGATCAGTCGTTAGCTCCAGCAACATGTGCTAACTCGATATGACAGGACACCCGGTTTCCAGCTGTGCACATGAGAGCCAGTTCACTTTCGGCGTAAAACGTTCTTTGGACACCAATAAGAACTAAGAGGATCGGGGAAGAATAACGAAAGCCAAAGAGAGTGGTGGAGAGGGATCGGGCGTTGGTAGGTCTGAGCATGAGCGAGACGATACGGAGTAACGTAAATAAGAAGCGTTGGCGTGTTGTGTAGTGTAGGTTCCAGCGGACTTGCCTGCATAGAGAAAGGCACCTACCAAAGAAACAGATGAGTTTTCGCACAATAACAGGACTGAAGAACAAACGACGCACCAGGGTAATCTTTCAATTTGTCCTTGACCTTTTCCTCGACCTCATAAAAGACAACTGTCTCTAGAGGTTCACTATATGTTCAGGACCTTTCTGACCAATAGAAACCTGAATCATGTACTCACTCGATGGCAGAGCGCGCCGTTGGGTGTAAACGCGTTGGTGTTCACGGTCACAAGATGTATGACGCCATGTCACACTGCGGGATAAATC
>ML179654.1:26150-65088 GCA_004369135.1 Dendrothele bispora CBS 962.96
ATGACCTGTGAAGAGGTTTCTCAAACAAAAAAAGGGTTTCTTTCATGAATTTCAACTGACTGTAATCCCAGAATAGATAGGTCCGAAAAACGTCGATGGCAAATATCAGGGCGCCATCAGGTGCCAAGTCGGGGGTGTATAGAGCGGTCGCGTTAAGAATAGGATAGATGAGCTGGACTAGGCAATAGATAGCGCCTGATTCGATGATAAGCAACAGCACTCGATCGACGTCGCTCCTCCGAACCTGTTTTTCTTCCGAAAATGCCGCTTTTTTAATTCGCCGATGCATCCTATCGGTTTGTTTCGGACAAGTCATGCGCACATATATCCAAGGTCAGTACCTACGCGGTGACTTCCTATTCGTTACCTACCAAGCTTTGAGATAAATAAGACACGTAGCCAAGAGATTGACACCAAAAGAGAGAAACACGGCTGAGACGCTCATCGCATTGTCTGTAGCGCTTGGTTGTTCAAGTAGCTCGTTGACCGCGGCTGAGTAGATGTTTACGACTGTTCCATGTACGTGTTAGTGGGTTCAACTTTATGGGAAATGAAAAGAAGGCAAAAAGACAGACGAGCTTACTTGTATTTGCGAGCATCATGATGATGAGACTGATGTTAACGAAAATGTTGTCTCCATTCCATATTGCTCACGATCTCCAGACGACAACCGAGTCACCACAAAGGACCTATGGATATATAGCAGAGTAATCAACGTGTGCTTCTCAACTAGGCTTTACTAGTTACTCACATTCAAAGTCTGTGACCAGTTCATGTACTTGTTTAGCGGCACCACTCGTAAATTCGATTTCAACAACCTCGGACCGAGAGACAAGTCAAAGTTGGACTGCAAGGCTTCTCTGACGGAGATGACGAACTCGGCAATAGTGATAGCGACAAAAGAGGAGTAGGTGACGAAGAGGAAGAGTGCCAGGGCGAACAAGATTTTCTGGGCTTTGGAGTGTGGGCGTTTGTGGCTGAAAAGTACGGTAGAGTTGGGTCGGAGAGAGGGAGGGAGGAGGGATAAAGTTATGAATTGAGATTTCGAGGAATGAGGAGGGAATAAGGAGTTTACAGGAGGAAGTTGAGAGAGAAAGGAGAATAATAGGACGAAGTTTCCCGTCAAAGAGAAGTTCTTTTGTGAGTATGATATCGAAGAGAGACAGTCAAACAAGGCTAACGTACCATAAGAGATCATCTGACAAGTGTTTGCAATGTAATTATTGATACTCACTGTCCCGACGTCACTCAACACGAGATTGTCCTCTGGAGACAGAGTCGGTTGAGCGCTAGCGTCTGAAATCAAAGCCATTATTACGTTTCGTATCGTTTCGTTTGTGGTAAAGATTAAATAGTTGGAGAACTATCCAACAAACTCTCAGAAATCAACTATTCAACAAACTCTTAACAATGAACTATCCAACAAACTCTCAAAAATCAACAAACTCTCAAAAATCAACTATCCAACAAACTCTCAACAATAAACTATCCAACAAACTCTCAACAATAAACCAACAAACTCTCAACAATAAACTATCCAACAAACTCTCAACAATAAACTATCCAACAAACTCACAACAATGAACTAAACTCTCAACACTGCAACCTCCCTCTGGACTTAGATATCTGATACTTAGTTTGAATTGATGAACTGAAACATAAGCTAAGTACCGGCCTCGTACCTACCACGCGTAGCGATGGCCCACTTTACTTCATATAAGGATCAGTTGACTTCGCGTTACATGATTAGTCTTACACTATTTGCTATCTTCTTCAAGCCAGAATCTTATTACGAAAGTCAAGGAGTGGGCGAAAAAGTCGGAGGACGAATGGTCGACGTTCAACGTTGACGACTCGGGTTACGGTCAGGGTTTCAAAATGGCTTAGTCGGGGCTTATAAATCAGACGAATTCTCGCTTACAGGAGATCCTTCCTTCCGCTCAGTCCGTCGACTATTGGTCACTCATTTCCCTCATTCAAAAGAGTCCTCTTCGCCTGTTTCACTTCTGAAAATGCCCCACATCAACGAAGATCATACAACTGCTATTCTCCCTGAAGTTCGAGCCCTACTCGACTTCCAAAACAAACGAAAAACAGCTGACAAACCTAAACTTAACCCTTCCCCACCGGTCCGTACCGAATTCAGCTTCGATCCTATAGAGAATGCTTTACAGGCATACAAAGATGGAGAGTTCTTAGTCGTCATGGATGATGAAAGTCGAGAGAATGAAGGTGACTTGATAATTGCTGGGTGTCATAGTACCACCGAGAAGATGGCTTGGATTACGAGGCCCTTTAGGGAATCGTCCTTACTAACTCTAGCTGGCTAGGATTCTTTGTGCATCCCCATTTAGTAAATCATTATCTTATCCTATTCAAATTACGAGACCAGATGGTGAAAATGTTCTCATGAGGTAAGCATTACATATTACAAGACCATTTTATTACGGCTGCCATTATTCAGTCTCTTATTGAATAGTAATACAACCGGCATTGGGAGAGCAACTGGATAATGGAAAATACATCGTCCATCCATCCAGCCAAAGTCCATCCGATCCAGCCGCGGCGTGACTAACCAGGCGGAGTTCAAATTGCATATACTCGCTCATCACTGTCGGCCTTGAAATGTTTTGATTCTCACAAGCTCTTTGGCCTCTATCACCGTAATCAGACATTGTAAAGCAAATCCCCTATAAATGCACTTTGCTACGTTATTACAAGGCCGACTTTAGGAGGAAACTCGACTCGCACTGGTGGCTGTGAAGTTACCCGTTTGGTAAGTCACACTTAATCTATTCTCGGCACATCTTACGGCCTCGTAATAGCCACGCGGAGCGATGGCCCACTCCCTTTCATGATCAGACATACCAGGTGAGTTGCTTCACTCCAGTGGACCTACTCATGGCCATACATACCTCTTTACGCAGTGGACTCATCTGTATATCCCTGCCTGGAGAGCGTCTCGCCGAACTGGAGATTCCTATGATGGTTCCCAAAAAAAATCAAGATCGACATCGTACTGCTAATACTGTGTCTGTAGACTACAAACACGGTATGTCCCTTCGTATAAAGTCCTTTTATTTCCGCACATCTTTCTACCTTTCTCCTAGGTACCACGACCGGAATCTCTGCTCACGACAGATCCCTCGCCGCTCTCAGGGTTGTAGTTGACCGGGTCATGACCGGTCATTGACCAAATTTAGAACCGTCAATATTGACCCCATTGACCGGCTTGACCTGGGCGCTTATGGGTCAATTTTCTATAGATATAACCGAATATATATAAGAATTATACAAAACTAATATATTGCCAGAATTTCTACGTAAAAATCTAGTGTCCGGTAATTTTCCAGTAATTTGAAGAGAAACTGGAATAATGCGACATTGAGAGTGAACCAAGCTTAGCTTATTGCTCTGGGACATACAGTGAGCAGATGCCTGTTAATTGAGCTCACTTTCACCCCGAAATTTTTCTGCTTGACCTCTATCTGACCCCTTGACCCGTCCGATACAGGTGGTCTAGACCCCAAAAATAGTCAAGTCCGTGGGACGAGTCAGGGGGTCAAGCGGTTGACCCGGCAACCCTGGCCGCTCTTGCTCTCTCTTGTCCTACGACTCTACCGTCAGATTTTACTTGACCAGGTCATCTCTTGCCTCTCCGTGCACGTCCAGGTGGAGTCCTTACTAGGCGAGGACACACCGAGACCGCTGTGGATTTATGCCGGTTGACGGGACTTCCGGAAGCCGGAGTTCTCTGCGAACTAGTAAACGATTTAGATGGCGATATCCAGGGAGGTATGATGCGACGTGATCAGTGTAGGCAGTTTGCAGACAAGTTAGTGTTGCCGAGACTCGGCTATGACTCACTTCGGCTCGACTCCAGTCGACCGTTCCGGCTCCAAATCTGGTGACTCCACTCCGGAGTCGACTCGAGTCAGTTGAGTCAGCCGAGTCGACTATGTAGTTAATTTATTAATATCTGAATATATTATTGAATAGAATTTAATACTTCCAAAATGAGTAACTATTACCAAGACGGGTAATTCAGCTGAGTACTACATCTCAATTACCAAAAAAGGGTGATTATTCAACTGATGACTCAATTTCGCTCAAGTGACTTAAAGTTGCCATAAGTCACGAGTCATTGGTCCGACTCGGCTCGACTAAAAATCGACTCGACTCGTCGACTAGCCGGAGTCGAGTCGAGTCACGTGCAACACTAAGACAAGTGGGGGTTGAAGATGATCAGTGTGGAAATGTTGGCGGAATTGAGGAAAAAGAATGAACAGACGGAATAACTTGAAGGACTTTGACCCCGGGTCCTTTCTTGGTTAAACCGATTGTGTGTTAGTATTGGGAAATAATCATTGACTTTATCTGAAAACCATAGAAATTCTCTGTTTGTAATATCTTATTCTACATCACAATTTTTGTTTTGTCTTCCCAATCCCTTGCAAAACCGCAGGTTGCTTATACTGTGGTGACATTGTCACTGCAATATAAGTACTTAAAGTTAACGCTACTCCAAAAAAAAAAAAAGTATTCCCACGCTTACAAATCAACACATGACTTTTGCATTTTTATTTCAAATCGCTCGTCTACCAGCCAGTGATCGAAATAGTGGTTTTTTGGGTCAATCAACGACAAGACCCTTAACCCCTAAAGGGGTAGCGGGAACTTTTATCATTCTGGTCTTCACCCTTTAAACAATGGGCTGCATTGACTCCAAGAAGGGAGTCACAGACGAAGAAAATTGGCTTAGAAAAGGAGTGAGCCAGTGGCTGTACGCTCGCGCGGGCATCTTATATAACATGCCAGAGGCCAGAAGTTCAGGCCCATCCGAACAGACCCTAAGTGGGGAGAAACCAGTGCAAATGCTAAAAAAGGCCAACGTGTTGGGTTCGTTTTCCACAGCATAGAAACTAGCCCCTCATTGAAAAGATGAATAAATCTAGCGAAATGACTTGCCGGGACATGCACTTACACACTCACATCTTGTCAATCGAGTGATCGGTATCAGGCCATCCTCTCAAAAACCTACTTCAAACCTTCTGATCATATTGTGGAGACTGTCCCGCTGCTGTATTAAGTTACCGTGTTTAATCACCTTATAGGATGATTCAAGTGGAGTTGTGGCGCCTTCGATTTCGCTTCCGAGTTCTAAGCACGCCAGGAATTTTATGAGGATATCAAGATGTGTTACTTATGGGGAAAACCCCAATTGTCCGTTTTGTACGGCGTGCGGCCTGCCAGCACAAGGAGTTAAAAATGTGGAGATAAAAACAAGTATGCAATCTACAAGTTCCGGGTGACCCCACCTTTACTTGATCCCTCTTCTCTCACCCTATGCTAGTCAACATGGAAAGTAGATCAACAGAGAACCCTCTATCACATTTATTCTTTCCTTTATATCAAGTAAACTTTGTTGCCGTGGGTTACTTCATAACTTTGCGCTAGTTGACTCAAAACCTGATGTGATGCGTTGATATTTCATTTAGTATACTGTAGGTGCGTTGGCTGGGTGTCGAAACCCTACTTATCTTTGCAACATGGCGTTTGACTCATTGTTTTCTTCTTTTCCGTTTTCTTTAGTCTCGTCTAGTACATTATTGGTTTACGACTACTTGCTAAGTATTCAAGAGGAAAATGAACTTATCTGGTTGTCTGAGTGGACTTGGATCAAGGTTCTGTATATTATTCAACGCTACACGCCTCTGGGGGATACCGCGATTCTCCTCTTGACAGGTTGGTTGGTCGCTACTCTCGGATCAAGCATTGAATAAAAATCGATGTCAATAATTCTCCCGTTTCCTCCAGCGGTGTTTAAACACAATCCAACTCCGGAGTTCTGTCATGGTCTTATGACTACAGCCACTTGTGAATACAGCCCTCAAACTATGATAGAAAATTTGAGCTGATCGAACCGTCTTTTCTGGCACCCTTGAAAAGGGACTCATGCATTCGGACAGGTATTCTGTGAAGGTTTGACCAATTATTTACCCCGTTGCTTCCCGCACTCAATTCACCACTACTTGGGCAGTGGTTTTAGCATTTCGCGTTTGGGCAATATGCAAAACAAGCACTCACAGATTCAAATTCTCAATAATCCTGCCTGCGTTCTTCCTTCTGACACACGCTCCAATTATCGTGGTGACCGGTTTATTTTCAAAGATGCATGGCAAGTATTTTACTGATCGTTTATTGGGAAGTCAACTAATATTAATAAACTTGATTTGTTGGTTAATCATGACATTAGTACTAGATCCTACGATGGATATCAATACTGTTCACGCTCCAGCTTTGCAGTCATCCTTCTATCAGCAGGTTGAGAAACTGCGGCCAATTAATTGTATTCTGTTAAGTCATGAGGAGCACATCTCGTCCGTTGTTTTTTTCTTCAGCATAACCTATCAAATTGGTGGGCAAAGTCACTGTATTTATCATGCTGAAGTTTTCTATGACCATTGATTCCATTGCAGGAATAATCGCACTGACACTTGTACCAGGGGTACACGCATGTGAGATCTGGAGTTTCACAAATCCGAACACGATCTGATGGATTTAACCAATGGGCCATAGACAAGGATCGAAAACTTTCACCGATGTTCAATGTTGTCTATCGTAACGGTAAGTATTGCTATCAAACAATACACGATTCCTGTTTTGCCTCAACCCATCTAAATGCTGAATTGTTTAAGGCCTGCTTGTCAATCTAACTTTTATCGGTACTGAACTCGACGATTTACTACAATAAAGATATTAACCCTCACAACTTTTAGTTGGCGGAATTTTAAATATTATCTTCCTTATGCTTTGGAGAGTGCGTTCTATATTGAATTTTACTTGAAATTATAATCTCATTTGATTTGATGCAGGATCACCTGTCTCGCTATATGGTGATGCCCTTCAATCGGATCATTTCCTCAATTATAACATCCCATGTCATCCTACACATCAAACGACAGGCAAAAAAAGATCATATAGTCTACCTAGAGGACGGAGAACTGCGTGTGGGGGGTCTTTCAGAATTTTTAAACGAGGACGATGGGTCCATTGGACCAATTCAGTTCCGGAGATCATCTTTAGGGAGTCAAGATGGGGAATATTGATCAGCTCTACCTTAGGATGGTGTCAAACGTAATTTCTTCCAGTCACTACTACAATCTAGCATTACGTAGAATATCTTAATATTTACTTACTTACTGACTCAGAGGAATATTAGTATATTACAGAATCATTTGGGTATGTATCACAGTAGTATATAGTAAGAACCTCTGTAGGGGACAATGAGATAATAATTCTTTTCTTGAGTTCATCGCTCCAGAGTATCCATGCGACTATCAAGAATTATCAAAAGAGTGCCGAGATATAAACAAGGTTCTCAATCAGCAGTTCTGCGTCGTCTTTCTTTCGAAAAGGGAACCTTTCCTGGGAAGCTTGTGTCAGGATTCAGGAATTGCAGGAAAGCTCTTTCTCTACACGTCTTTCCAACTTTGATTGGAACTTAGTATTATGCATCAACCCCAATAGTGCAATATTTAAACATACTTACCTACTACAGTGCATAGCGGCATGAACTTCATGAAGCTAAGCTAAGCTTCAAAAACAGTTTGAGATTTCCCGAACTTAATGTATATGTCGACCTCGGATGTGCAAGTGATATGCAGGATGGGACTTGATTGAGAGAGACGGGTGCACTCATGTAAACGTTTGTTTAGGATTCTTTTGCATATCAGATTTACTAATGCTTCAGTCTTGGTACCATCTCTAGTAGCTTAGCCTCGTGTGTCTGTTCACTTTTAATCATTCAGATAGCTGACATTCTTCAAGATATTAACAAAATTTAACGGTGGAACGTTCAAGTGCACACGGATATTGAGGTGACAATTTCCAAGGACATGGCAGCCTTGAATAAGTATACCTATTGGGTTCATTTATAGATGAATTAGAGTCCTAGTGACATAAAAAGACAATGTCCACCGGCGTGTTTGATTCAATCAGAGCCCCAGGATTATGTGGATTTGTATTCATTGCCGAACCTTTAGGCCCAGTAGAAAGTGACAAAATTTCCACGCGTTTTAAAACATTTATTTCATTTCTAAACATCTTCCTACATTTTCGTGCTTTTTTAAGACGTCCGTTTGTGTTCAAATAGTTATTTTTAGGATTTGGAATTCGGTTCAAATCCGATCTTATCCCAAAAAAATTTGAAAGCTGCCATTCCCTCCTCTCAATTCTAATTTTTAGATTTGCGAGCTGCAGTCTTTTTTTATTCTGATTCCCTGAGTCCCCAAAAATTCGCGTTCGGCATACTCCGCTCTGGCTACATTAAGCCTTCCGACATGTCTTACCATCTTTATAGAGCGCTTTCTCTCTCTGACCACCAACATCCGACTGCCCTGAGGTGCGTGAGTCAGTTCTTTGATTTCTAATGCTCGGTCTTCTGTTCTTCTAAATACTTACAACCTATTCAAACGGAGTTTAACAGACTGATGCCATGCAGGTAATACAGGCAGCTACGTGCATACACGAGGCTGCTGGACATCAACGCTTCCTTAAGGTAAGTTTTTGATTCATTTTCTTGTTGCGTTGTCCCGTTTTATTACTGTTTATGGAAATAGGACACATATACGTGTAGTATAGGACGCATATAGTGAGTCAAATGACTCGGACAACGTTGGCATTACTGATACTTGTTTACAGACTCTCGGGTCACGATGACTCGCTTATGCTTGAGAAGGTGTATGTTTAGTAAATGTTATGAGGATCGTGAAGACGTCGGATTTCAGGATGCTGCCGGATAAGACTAAACGGAGCGTTGGGAGGTACGCAGATATCATTGAACATATTTTCATACTAACTTAGCCTCATTGAACTTCTACAGCTGTTTTACTACTTATGTACGTGTCCAACCCGCCTTTCCATCCATTTCCAACCTGCCTTTCTGTTCGTTTCCAACCCGCCTTTCCATAAGTTGTTTTCAACCCGCCTTTCCATTTTTTTTTCAACTCGCCTTTCCGTTTGTTTCCCAGTCCACCTTACGACTATGGCTTATATGGAACCGGCAGCGGCGATGGGAAGGGACTGGAGCAGGGTTCGGAGTGAAGAAGTTCACATATTTACGGGATAAACATACAGAAATGTATTTGGTACATTATTATACATTTTATTATTGATAAATGTACAAAAATGCGAAGAAATGTTTCCTGGTACATTAGTTAACTTTTGATGCATTTAAATGTTTTAAAACGCGTGGAAATTTTGTCACTTTCTACTGGGCTTTAGGTTTGGCTCCTTACAAGAACGTGCGTGTTTTTTCCAGACTATTCCCACGACCCATATATATCCACCTCCTACCTAACATATCTTTAGTCCCGAGACTTTTCGCACGCAGCCAACACATGGCTCGCACTCCTCCGGCTACATCCCTACACCACAGGGTTTAACACTTGGAACCCAAATCTATAGTAAAACCCACAATATTGATACCTCTCATTCCGGTTTTACTAAATCGGCGTAGAGTCGATTTCTCTCTTGTGCGAAGTAAGTATTGTAGGTAGATACACCGGAGGCGAGGCCATGGGAAGCCAGTCAGTTGGCTGCCTCACGGGAAGCCAACCTGGAGCCGACACAAAGGGTGACTCTAAATATAAACACTGAAAGGCATCAACCACGTGTGATGTGCACATGGTGCTCTGCCGCTTCTCGGCAGGTGTAAATTGGATAGGATTTATAGAAAAAAAAGGCAGCAGATGGCTCGCGCACTTGCGGGCAAGATTTCAGTAGTTTGCATTTTTTTTACATTTCATCTGCAACGAGATTTTTTAGCCATCTTTGTTTAGTAAAAAATGACCCATTTTTTTTCAAGTTTATGACGTCGCCCATCTGATAGTTTTTACCAGTTTTTACCCTGTATAGTTCTCATTTGTCTCTAGTGAATTCTTTTTAGTAGGGCCTTCAAAAATCTTGTTGCAGATGAGGTCTAGTGAACACTCAAAAGGGAATATGCTTATAAAAGTTTCTCAAAAGGGAACTGTCTCCAGGAAAGTCTTTTTACAAGAAGTTTTTCTTTCTTTCTGTCAAGAAATCATCTCTGAAGATATTCTTTTCACTGTGAAACTTTCTTTGTTTCAGCAATTTTCAAAGAGCTTCAATCTCCTTCCTCATATACTTTCCCATTACCTTCTGATAACTTGCACAAGTACTATATGAAAATCCATGGTATGCAGGAGAGTAATTCCACCAGTGGTTCTGCAACACACTTGTATTGATCAGTTGTTTTCTATGTCCTATTGGCTTTTAAATCCAAAGTTTACTCAAGTGTGTCTGACAGTGACCTTCCAGAATCTATGTTAATCGATGGTGAATATGATTTATTTTGTCTTTCAGCCACAAAATGCTACCAGGCCACACAATAAAGTTACAGTGGGAAAAATGAAGGTCCCACTTGTTAAAAATGAAAATGACAGAAGCAAGAAAAGAAATCTTATTGAAATTGGTATACAACTTTTCACAACCAACATTTAAGCTAATAGTATTTGTAGAGAACAGCATGGATAACCCATGGCTACTTTTGGGGCTACCCGTACCCATACCTGTAAAAACCCACTGGCAAACCCTTTTTGTGGGTATGGGTTTTTTCCATGGGTACAGTCAGTGGCAGATGGGTTACAGATTACCCACGGATCTAAGGGTTTTGAACATTTTTCTATGTATTTTTGGACTGCTCTCAGGCTCAAACCCACTGATTAATGGACCAAAACATTAATTTTGATAAATAGGTTACCAACTTAGCCATCTGAGAAGTGAAAAGTAGGATTTCAAAGCTCTCTGGAAGGCTTCAGGCTTGCCCATGGGTATTATGTGTGGGTATGGGTTTGCTCGGGTTTGAAATGACAGACCCGTACTCATACCCATTATACCCATACCCGCAACCCGTGCAAACCCGCCATACCCGTGCTGTTCTCTAAGTATTTGAACAGGAAGTACACTATTCTGAGACTAGATTACAGTACTCAACAATGGAGTCATTCTAAGAAGTTTAGCCAAAAAAGAGAGAAAAGGGCCTGAAAAAATAATTTCCACATCTCAACCTTCATCTTGAGCATTGTTTTGCTCACTACTCATCTTCCACAAACACTACATTTCTCATTTTTGGATTCTATTTCATTTCAGATACATCATCATATGAAGGTATGTGTATTCAATGAAAAAAACATGACTGTCTCCAGAACTACTAGTCTCTCAAGGAGCACTGGATACCTGTCTTGGTATCATTAATCCTGCCTGGCCTAGACTGACCCTAAAAATATGATTGGATGGCATGGACAGTTACACTTTCTATGCCCACATGTACCAAGCCATAGATTTCTTTTCTTCACCTCTGCCATTTTCATTTTTACAAGTGGGGCCTTCATTTTTCCCATTGCAACTTTATTATGTGACCTGGTAGCATATGTGCATTGTGGTTGAAAGACAAATAAATCATATTCACCATTGTTTAACATAGCTTCTGGAAGGTCACTATCAGACACACTTGAGTGGGCTTTGGATTTGAAAGCCAATAGGACATAGAAGACAACTGTTCAATATAACTTGGAAGCATTAGTGGAATTACTCTCCTGCACACCACTGGCATGGATTTTGATATACAGCTTCTGCAAGTTATCAGGAGCCTGAGCTAATGGCAAAGTTTATGAAAAAGGAGAAAGCTCTTTGAAAAAATCACTGAAACAAAGAAAGTTTCTCAGAACATCACAGTGTAGAGAATACCTTCAGTGATGATTTTCCTGGAGGCAATTCCCTTTTGAGAACTTTTATTACTTATTTTTCATAAGCATATCATAATTTATTTACCCTTACTTACTTCTAGAGCAGTAAAGTCATATGGCAGACAGCTGGCTACTACAAGGACTCATAAAAATTTTATGCTCGGTAAGCTAAATCCCTTCTGAGCGTTCACTCAAACAAAAAAATAAATCTCACAAGCGAGCGATTTGCCATTTTTTCTATAAATCCTTATTAAATTCACACCTGCCGAAGAGCGGCAGAGCACCACGTGCACATCCACATGTCCGGTTGATGCCTTTTACTATATTTAGTCACCCTTTGTGTTCCAGGTTGGCTTCCCGTGAGGCAGCCAACTGACTGGCTTCCCATGACAGTCAGTTGGCTGCTGACCTCGCCTCCGGTGTATCCGACCGTTCAACGCTCTGTCAGTGAGGCGGCCTTTATGATTGGTCTTGAACACGTAAATTATATTGTATTCTAGTTTGGACGCTTTGCTAACTAAGACCATTATTCATTTAGGTAACAGTGAAATTGTCTTTGTGGCTGCATATGCGCCTCTGTTGAATGCAAGCGTTTCCCTCCGTGGTATTCAATTATCCATAATTAACTATTATGATATAGCATGTGTCCAGCACGCAGTGAGTAAGTTATATTCGTGAAGTCCCTAAATATTTTTTAATTACTTACGTATAGTCCAATCTTATCAGCTTTGGGTATGTAGACTACTTTAGATATTTTGTACTGAGACTCTTTATGAACGGTCAAGTAATCAAGTCCACTAGCTACGGCGTTCGACAGGTAAGGACCATTGCTTTACAGTATAGAATAAAAACCTGGTAGTATTTCCATTTCTGAAGATGTTCAGTCTCAATTGTGGTGACGAGCACATTCCGAGTATGCTCGCTAGTAAAACAGGGACTCTTTTTCAGGATGTTTCCAGCAAGCAAACTAACATCATCATTATCAAAAGTCATTATTGTCACACATAAAGTTCTTTTATAGCGCCCCTGCAAACTCAGTCAGCATTTTGACTTTTGCCATTAACAGAAGCAGCAGTGGGGGAAGTACTAGTGGCGGAGGTACGGGCACAAGTGGTGGATCTATCGGAGGATTATCCAGAGGCGTACTGAAATATGGTCAATGGTGAGGACTTGTACTTATTTCCAGATGTTTTGGGTTTGAGCCTGGAGTCTCGGATCGTTGTACTCACAAACTTCTCAGTGGTGGTACTAGTTATACCGGGCCCGCTACTTACATTGATTTGATGTGTACATATTCGAATCTGTACTTCAGCCAATGCAATTTAATACATTTCCTTTGAGTCTCTGGAATCTATTACCGGGTTTGAGTACACGTATTTTTTTGAATCATTTTGGCCTTGGAACCCTGATGTTCGGAGGCAAGACCATCCCGCTGCTACATGTCATGCCCCATCCAGATGGTTTCTAGCCAATTCGTACAAGCTGAATAATAAAGATTCGAAGATGAATTCGGAAGAAAATCACAAGCCTCGGAAAACGATTGTTGGGGGGGTTGGGATTGGGCATCGGTTTGCGTGCCAACTACGTAGAGGTGGCAACGGTGGTTCTTGGGTTGTCGATTCCCGAGTACTGAGTAAGTACTCGATACTCAGTTTTTGTGATCTTCGTGAACTTGCTCGAGTTAGACTAGAAACGTATTTGGAAAATCAGATATGGCAGTCCATGGAACATTGGGTAGGGGTAATGGTCGGAAAGAAAGGAGGCAAGCAGCAGCGGGCGTTGATGAAAGACATGAACGTGATGGGCGTTGTAGAAGGAAGAGTCGGATGCACCGATGACGTGATAAAGGAACGTTATCTAGAGATGGAGTAAACGAATGTTAGGACTACCGGGAGGGGGAGATGAAGAGGAAAAAATGGAAGACTTCACTTAAGAATGGAGCTTCCGGAAGAAACAGAGGTAAAAAAAAAACAAAAAGGATGGAAGGAAAGCGATGTACAAACCCGCTGCAGAAACGCGGCTTCGTCACGACTAACTATAGCGTCATTGCACCCGCTTCGGCAGTGTCATCGTGTTCACAGCGCCCTATTTTCTAACGCCCATTACCGCTCAGGCTATTGCATCAAGGTGATAAGCCGTGGTGCTTCCTAGAAGCCGATAGGTTCTTCTTCTCTCTGGTTGATGTAAAAACGAACAGATGACTGTAATCGTCACCTGTCGAAGTGCGGGAGAACATCTTGCGGTCTCAGTTCTACAGACGCTACTTGTTGTTGATTCGGATCCAACCGGGATACGTTCCATGCCCTATCAATACATGATCAGTTCCTTTTTTGGGTTCTGGAGCTCTAAGCCTGTCAAGGTACGTGTCGTGTATTCTTTTAAATTCACAGTTCATATCATTGCACACCGGCATATGGCCAAACTTCTCTCTTTGCTCGTGTCAATATCAGTATCATCTGAGCGCGAAGGTTCCGTTAGACTGGAAAGTTTGCTATCTACTCAAAAATAACTGAGTCTATTGATCACTATCTGAGTTGATTCATGTGCACACGTGAATAAGAATACATGCACGATACATGTGGATGATGTAGAGTGCCAGGCTGGGACAGGAAGCTCGAGGATGACGCTCTTTCTCTCCGGGATCAGCTACTCCCGTCTTGTACCAACCCCACTTCTTCCAACCCCACTTCTTTGACCTCAGAGTTAGCTCTTCGTATCTGAAAGACTTTAGCACTGTAAGTCGGTCCATATTCCCATTTCGCAAGTTTTCTCAGAATAACTACCAGCATGTCGGGACCATCTTTCTTTCCGAATGCCTCGAGCAATCAGTTCTACAGTACAGTAAACAATGTTGCAGGCAATCAGACCGTTTATTCAGGTGCGTACTCGTTACATTTCTGCGCATCTACATCTAAAAATATGAATCTTCTTAGCATCGCAAGAGAAAAGATTTGGAATTCCTGTAGATCGAATCACCTATGCAGCACTATTCAATTCTGCTGCTAGCGAGGGCGCTGCGAAATGTTTACCAGACACCCGAGTGGATGTTTTGGGTATGATCACGGAGTGGGTCCAGGGCACTTCAGGGGAGCTTATTGGCTGGGTTTATGGTCCTGCGGGCTCTGGCAAGACGACAATTGCTCGTACAATCGCTGATCAGTTCTCGGACAGAGCTGCTACCTTTTTCTTTTCTCGAAATTCCACGGAGCTCATGACCAATAAGAACTTCTTTCCTACCATTTGCTACTTCCTTGCGACTCTGTTTCCTTCTGTCGGCCAGGAGATCAATACCACTCTCACTGATTCTCCGGATATCATTTTACAAAACCTCCCGACTCAACTGGACAAGTTGATTCTACAGCCTTTGCGTGCTCGGCCCCTCCACATCAAGAACATCTTGATCATCATTGATGGCCTTGATGAGTCTATTGAGAGGGAGTGTGCGGACCTTCTTAGCGTCTTTTCGGCTTTTGCTCGGGATTCGGGCCGCCCAAAGTCTGTCCGCCTTCTTCTTTTTAGCCGTTACGAACCGGTCATCCATGAAGGGCTTCAGTGTCCATACTCCTATCTGGATCTCTGGCAGTTCTCAGCCCACAGTTCTATCCATACGTTCTTCAGGGAGGAATTCACAAAATTGTATCAAAGACGATATCGTTTCATGGGCAATGTGGGGTGGCCCTGGCCAGATGATTACATCCTAGGTGAACTTGTCCAGAAATCCGAAGGGTTATTCATCTACGCTTCGACATTGGTCAAATTCGTGGGTAGTAAAGCAGGTTTACCTCACGAACGACTGCAGAAAGCGTTGAAGCAGCATAGTGGCATGAATTCCCTTTACATTCAAGTCATATCAGATGCACTGTCGAAACTCGATGGAAATGAAGACTTCGAAGCCATCTTCTGGGGTACCTTCAGCGCACTTCTCGTTGTCCGCGAGTCTCTTCCTTTGTCCATTCTCGCTTACCTCTTATCGTGTCAACCCGAGAAAATTCAGATGGCACTCGACGACTGCGGCTCTATTCTGATGTTACCCGACAACAATGATCCCATTCAATTCTATCATGCATCCTTACCGCAATTTCTCATGGACAAGGGACATGCCGGGAAATACTACAGGAGTCCGGGTGAATGTCATATTTTGGTGGTAGATGGGTGTGCATCTGTTATGAAGAAGCTGTGGAGGGGGAATGGAGACAAAATAGATGGTAATTTGTATAGGGCTGGCAAGTATGCTTGCTCAATGTGGTTTTATCATGTTATGGATGCAATGGAGAACATGGATGGAATAATAGAAGAAAAGGTTCTATTGAGGTGGGTTGATCTAACAAAAACAATTGCTGAACAGTGGTTCCCATTATGGACAAAGAATGTTGGGGCGCGGGGGTATTATGTATGGAAGTGGGGGATAAATGTTGATGACATTGTCAAATTAGTTTTGAGTGTTCAAGTAAGTGATTGTTACACTGTTCACTAAAACATATTCAAAAATACACACAGAAATATGAGAATGTCAGAAAGGAACTGGAAGATATTTTGGTGGAGATTCTGAAAAAAATGGAGGTATGAGCTTAGATAAAAGCAAATAACTTGATGACTCATTGATGTGTTTTTATTGCATTTTCCTGGGAAAGAGAGTAAGTAATGGGAACAATCTTGGATAAAAACTTTTTGTTATCAACATATTCTAATCTGTATTGAAATCAATAGAAGGTAAGGAGTGAGATTTCACTTGGTCAGGAATTCTCAAATAACATTTTGCTTAACAGGAAGTAAGTGATTGGGTTGCTTGTTGCCACAGGCTGGCATTGGTCTGACCCAGTGTTCCCCCCTTCCAACAGCTTGTAAGTGATGTGATTGATTGTTGCAGCAGGCCATTGCTCTGACCCAGTGTTCCCCCCCTCCAACAGCCAGTAAGTGATGAGATTGGTTGTTGCAGCAGGCCATTGCTCTGACCCAGTGTTCCCCCCCCTCCAACAGTGTTTCCCCCCTCCAACAGAAAGTAAGTGATGGGATTGGTTGTTGCAGCAGGCCATTGCTCTGACCCAGTGTTCCCCCCTTCCAACAGGAAGTAAGTGATGAGATTGGTTGTTGCAGCAGGCCATTGCTCTCACCCAGTGTTCCCCCCCTCCAACAGCTTGTAAGTGATGTGATTGATTGTTGCAGCAGGCCATTGCTCTGACCCAGTGTTCCCCCCCCCTCCAACAGCTTGTAAGTGATGAGAATAGTTTGTTGCAGCAGGCCATTGCTCTGACCCAGTGTTCCCCCCCCTCCAGCAGGATGTAAGTGATGAGATTGGTTGTTGCAGCAGGGCATTGCTCTGGCCCAGTGTTCCCCCCTTCCAACAGCGAGTAAGTGATGAGATTGGTTGTTGCAGCAGGCCATTGGTCTGACCCAGTGTTCCCCCCTTCCAACAGCGAGTAGGTGATGAGATTGGTTGTTGCAGCAGGCCATTGCTCTGACCCAGTGTTCCCCCCCTCCAACAGCGAGTAAGTGATGAGATTGGTTGTTGCAGCAGGCCATTGCTCTGACCCCAGTGTTTCCCCTCTCCAACAGGAAGTAAGTGATGGGATTGGTTGTTGCAGCAGGCCATTGCTCTGACCCAGTGTTCCCCCCTCCAACAGGTTGTAAGTGATGAGATTGGTTGTTGCAACAGGCCATTGCTCTGACCCAGTGTTCCCCCCCTCCAGCAGCTTGTAAGTGATGAGATTGATTGTTGCAGCAGGCCATTGCTCTGACCCAGTGTTCCCCCCCTCCAACAGCTTGTAAGTGATGAGATTGGTTGTTACAGCAGGCCATTTCTCTGACCCAGTGTTCCCCCCTCTCCAACAGTATGTAAGTGATGAGATTGGTTGTTGCAGCAGGCCATTGCTCTGACCCAGTGTTCCTCCTCTCCAAAAGTTTGTAAGTGATGGGATTGGTTGTTGCAGCAGGCCATTGCTCTGACCCAGTGTTCCCCCCTTCCAACAGGAAGTAAGTGATGAGATTGGTTGTTGCAGCAGGCCATTGCTCTGATCCAGTGTTCCCCCCTCCAACAGGTTGTAAGTAATGAGATTGGTTGTTGCAGCAGGCCCATTGCTCTCACCCAGTGTTCCCCCCTTCCGACAGAAAGTAAGTGATGAGATTGGTTGTTGCAGCAGGCCATTGCTCTGACCCAGTGTTCCCCCCCTCCAATAGCAAGTAAGTGATGAGATTGGTTGTTGCAGCAGGCCATTGCTCTGACCAAGTGTTCCCCCCCCCTCTAACAGCCAGTAAGTGATGAGATTGGTTGTTGCAGCAGGCTATTGCTCTGACCCAGTGTTCCCCACTCCAAACATGCTTTTTTCTTTGATCACCTGTTTGATGGTCATTTATCTCCTACTTTGGCTGTTGTGATTTATTAGTGGGTGAGCACAATTCATTTCCCAATCATTGCACTCTTGGCTTACTTTTCATTATGTATCCCTTAGCAAGTAAGTAGTCATTTATTATTATTTATCATTGCCACTCCATACTGATGTATTCATTCCTTTATTTTCTGATTACCAGTCTGTTAGTACTTTCCACAGAGCCAATAACTCATCCTGACAACATTTGACTTTAAATAAATAAATAACAGCGAGTATGTGAATATCTTATTACTTCAATAATTTATACTCACCATAACAATGTCTTAGTGGGTAAGCCAACAACGATTATGCTCTCATCTTATTTCTTAACCTTCTGGCCTCTTTCTTCATAGGACCGACTTGGCTATACCCCAGGGTCCATGTAGTTCATTCATGACATATCCCAATGTACCCTTGCTTGATGGCTACATGTAATGGATTTTAATCTCCATTGTTATACTTTTCTGAAGGTTCTCTTCTAGGTCATTTTTCCATAAAAGTCACTGACTCCCATGCCTCCCTAACTAAAATCTGGCTGTTTACTTTTTTCAGCAATTTTTACACTGTTGCAGCCTTCAATATGTATTATGCATATCAACAAGAGATTTTGTGTTATGCTGTGTATGTCCAACAGAAATGGTCAGATCAAATATCCAAACTCTGTTGAAATATAGTATGATATAAATGAGAGACTATCTAAGTTAGGTGCATGTAAATCTAGTAACATCTTATCCATCACCAATATATCAGTGAGAACTAGCTTAATGAAATTTAGTACATGAATGGGCCAGAATGGAAATTTTCTGAATACTCAGGTTAGGGATTTATGCATATTAAGTCATGATGATATTTTCCAAACAACTGAACTTTTTGCTGCATGCTTCTCTGAGAACCATGCTAGAAAAAATTCACTTAAATTTTACAAGTTCCCATTTACTGACTTTTATTTTCTCTTGTTAAAAATTCATATTACAAAGTTTCTGAGTTGGAGATGCTGGAAGTGAGATAAGCAGAATTTTGGAAAGGAAACAAAATAATGTCTTCATAAATTAATTTGCACCAGTGGTGAAGGTACTAGCTCCTGGATTCCAGTTAGTCTCTGTAATCTATTTACCAGGTTTGGGACACACATTTCATTTCAAATAATTTTGCCCAATGTTGATTCAAAACTCAATGGTTGGGGAAAGAACATCCCTTACTACTTGGCATGTCAGTGTTCAAATGATTTCCAGCCAATCTATACAAGTTCATGTGTGCATCAGGAAAAGCCCAATTTTGGGATTGGCAGGGATTACTAGGGAATACCCAGAATCAAAGGAAATAACTGCAAATTTCAGATATTTTGAGTATTTCTCCTCAGTGGTTGAATTTCTCTAATTACCCCAGGGCTATTTAGTCCTTTCCGGATCAGCCAAAATTACCACGGAATAGCATGAAATATTCATGATTTTTACACTTGTCCATTCATTGTTCTGAGTCATTCAAACATTATGTATGTGTAGTAAAATGAATTTATTAGGTCTAAGTAAGTGAAACACAAGCAACACTATCATATTCAAATATTTCAATCAACTTGGCAGACATGTGACTTTTCAAAAATTTCAAAAAATTCCCAAAAATCTCAAAAATCTCAAAATATTTATTGGCAAGGTTTTCAAAAATGACCTGTGATGTGTGACTGCCAAATTGACTGAAATAGTACAGTATTCAGTCTTTACATATACACCTTTCCCAATCCAACCACCCTACTTCCAGGCATATGTCAAACAGCATAGAACTAAAAAAATCCCTGCAAAGAAAAAGAAAAAAGTCAGTACTAGTCAATGTAGAATAGTTAATGGCATGCACAAACCTTGAGCTCCAGCCTCCAACAACAAAAATCAAAAATCAAAACCACCACAACACATGCCCAATTCCTAGCATACACAGCATAGAGCTACAAAAAAAAAGATTAGTTCATGTCTTAACATAAAATTAGCTGACTACAAACCAAAATAAAGAGCTTTGAGGCCCCAATGTCAAGGGCACACTGTGCCACAATTAATTAGACACAAGGTAGAACTCTACTCGTCTGGGGACAAGAACTAAGACATTAGTAAAGGTTTACTTAGAGCTTAGGCGACTGTTTCTAGAGTGAAACGAACTGAGTATTAAGGCAGGTAACTACTGTCCTTATATACTACAAAAGAGAGTGCACAGACCATTTGTATATGTATGTGCATCTAGCATAGATTGGAGTCACATAGCACTGCATAGTGAAGTTGTGAAGAAAAAACATAGGGGGCATAATCACATCGTAGATGGAAATGGAACAAAGTTCAACACTCCTCCTTGCTGAATACTGCCTAAGAAGTATGTAAGCGTACCTACTTTGTACAATAAAGTAAAGTAAATTGGAGGATTGTTAGATAAAAAATCCATCCAGTAAGAATATATGAATGAGTGCTTGAAATCAAGGCAAATGTTCATAATATGTTAAAGTGAAATGATGACGAGACTTTTGTATTTGATAAAATCATTGTGTCTGGATGGACACAACACGGATCTTTGCCTTTTTGGTCATTGTGCTTGTGGGTGAAGCATGTGTGGATGCATACAACTACTGTCAGACTGAAAAGAGATGAGTTAGTAAACATGTTTGTTGACAAAAACGGTACAGACACACCAGCCGTCTTCCTGATCAGGAGGAGTAGTGTTACCAAAACACAAAGGACATCTTGACCCCAAATACTCTGAGGCTTGAGGCTGCTGCTGTTGCAAGGGCCCGTGTCGTGCATTTGTATCCTCCATAGACTGAGTATTCGATTGTGGTTGAGCTGTAGGAGTGGAATCTGCGCGTTTTCTCTTTCTGTGTAAGCCAGGAATGTCTCCACCATCCTCATGGACGTTCCTTTTCTTTGCCTTGTCTCCCTGCTGATATTCTTCTCTAGTCAACTCTACTCCCGATCCTTCCTCCTCTTTGTCTCTATCTCTTGACTCCACGCTTGGTCTGAAGCAGTCTAAAACCAATTTCATTTGCACAGTTACAGCATCTTGCAGGCTGTTGAACCACGTCAAAGCATTGGCAAAACGACGACAAAGGGGGTCACTTCTGTGAATACGATAACCCTGGGCACCAAGATAGTCCTCCAGGGTGTGACACCAAGCAGTGTGGCTGGGGGATACCCGTAAAAACAGCCTCGTCACAAAGTCAAGCATCCTGATGTCGACTGCCAGAGATGGGCAGAACGGAGTGCATGGGAATAGACCACTGTGAACCAGCTGGACTGCGACCAGTTCACAAGTGGAGCAATAGGGTATCTGTATATCTTTGATTCCTGCAGGAGGCAAATCATTAGCTACAAGGAAATTGTAAATAGGTTAACTTGCTCACTATCAAATCACACCACCAGAACATTGATCTTTTGCGAGAAGGTGCAGTTACACACTGCCCAGGTTTTCAATGGTGCCTCCTTCCTCAAATCCTCTGTCTGTCACTTCATCTCCATAAACGGCTCTAACTGCGGAATAATCTTTTCTAGCCATTTTCTTGCCTGCAGCTCTTTCTTCTGGTGTGCGTTACAGGCTGTTTTAGATGGAAAACCCATGTTACAATTATTCTCTCTCCACATTCCTTCACCTTTGTGATCATACATGAGGACACCTTGCATACTTCTCATGTTTGCCTCATGTTCTACTTATACCATGTGTTTCCAGCATGTTTACCTCAACATGCTTCATCCTCACCTTTAACATGCATAGACTGCATGTCTTTATTGTTTCCTTCGCTGTTTTACTTATACTTCCTTCATGTTCATCTGAACATGCTTTATTCTTGCTTTTAAACATGCATATCAATGCATGTCTCTTATTATTCCCTGCCATTTCCCTTTCGTATTCCTCATGGACTGAACATGCTTTAGCAATACTTAGCACATGAGGACTTGCTGTATTTAAGATAGCTTTTGGTTGAGCTAATTCCTTAGCTCAACCTTCCCAATCTATACCTTTAGCCTTACTACAAGGACTCAGTGAGATCCTTCTTCTAAGACTTCTCAAACCTTTACCTTCAGTAAAGACTTGTCGAACTCACTGAACTCTTGACCTTTGTTTCTGTAACAAGGTCAACTCGAACCTCGGAACCCAGAACCTTTGTCTTTGTGACGATAATCTGCTGTGTGGGACTAGACAACACCAAAACAAACACCACTAAGTGAGTCTGTATGAGGTATACGATCTAGCAAGTTTGCGATGCAAGTTGAAAGGACAGAACCCTTCAAGGTCTTTGTAGCGATATAGGTAGTGGTAAATTCAAAGTTCAATGGTTCAGAATGTGGGGTTCAAATATAGGCAATCAAAGGTCAATTTATCAAGACAAGGCAACACAATATGGGTCAAACAAAAGGTCAAATAACAAAGTCACAATTTCAATGGTCAAATAACAACACAAAATCAACACAAGTCAAATAACACAATTTGTTCAATCAATATAGGGTGCTGAACCCGAAGGTAACAGACTTTGAATGTGATTTTTAGGTTTAGACTTTCTTGGAACTACAACTGGTCAGAGTGGGACACGAGTGCACTTGCAAGTTACTTGCGCAAGTTTTCCGCAAGTATTGGGTTCAAGAAATCAATACTCACACTCATCAAATACTTGTGGCACAAGTATCTGAAGGATAGTTCACCCATTGTGACATGTAACAGGTGTGCACCTTTGTTCAGCAAGTTCGGAAAAGAATTGGCCTGTGACATGAATTAGTTTAGGTTCAGTGACAGGTTCAGGGACTGCTTGTGACAGCTTGGCTCGAAGGGCCCAAAATTTTCAGCTTCCTGTCACAAAGTTCAGAGGTCAATGTGATGGGTGACATGTCTTGAAAACAGCCAGCTCAGAGGGGGGCCGTGATGCGTGACTGAACTTTCTTTCGGATCAAAACAAAACATGAACTTGAAAATACTTGCAAGTAGTGAAAAACTTGTGAGTTTTTGCAAGTTTTTGCAAGTACTTGCGAGTTTTTAATCCCAGAATTCATACTCACACTTGTGGAAATTTTATCTAAGAGTACTTGCTACCTGCGAGTGGGAGTTTCCCACAAGTTTCCCACGAGTGTACTTGCAGGTACCTGCAAGTATTTGCAACTCGTGTCCCACTCTGCAACTGGTCTGATCAAGCAGGATACTTATATCCCTAGAATGATCAATATCACAGCTGCGTGTCCACAGTACTAATCTGCCCTTTCAACGCCAATCCTGGATCCTATTTATACTACTGTAAATAAGAAACTATTAAACTTGAGAGTCCGACAAAATAAACTAAAAGAAACTATTTAAATGTCTTTGTCCATGTGCTAGTACCAAAACTGGGTATAGTCCTACTCGATATAGTACTCAGTCCATGTATAATACTACATTAGAGACCTTGTGCAGAGCCACAACAAGCCACGTGTGGCTTAGTCAGGTTGCGCAGGTGGTTGGCTTGCATTTGTGTGTGCTAGCCAACAGATCCATTTCCATGCCCTATCATGGGTTTCACCACTGGAAACATCTAGTATGATCTACTGTATAATTGTTTTATTTTGTCCAATTCGTCGGTCACACATCACACTCGATTTTTGCCAATAAATTGAATAATTTTTCTTGATTTGTTTTTGGGGATTTCTCGGAAAAATCAAAAGTCACGTGCATGACAAAATGAACAAAATGGTACAATTTGATCCCAGACGTCTGACACCTAGAGACACTGGCCAATTATGTGTCAATAATCCAGCAAAGGGATGTCCTGGCTTGTCCATACTTGATTGTGTTGGTACATTCATAGATGGGACCCAGAAAATACGATGCAACATGGCTGTTGGCTAGCGCACACAAATGCAAGCCAACCACCTGCGCAACCTGACTAAGCCACACGTGGCTTGTTGTGGCTCTGCGCAAGGTCTCTATTGTTTCAGAATATTCGTTCTCTATGTTGTAGTCGATTGTACTCGATTGCAACTGTTCAACCGTTCTGTGTATTTGATTCTTTGGGTCACGATATCAGAACTTGTGGTCACCCGTTCTACAGCTTTTCGTCCGAGTTATGATATTCTTGATCTTCCACAGTGTACCAGTAAGACATCAATCCATTCTAGACTCCAATATCTACAGCTTTTACCCCCTCAATCACAGCTGTAGCTGTCAGATCTCTTAAGTATAGTCCGATAAAATGTAATTTTGTTTTTTAGGATGGCCCGATAAGTTTCCAATAAGCTTTGACTAAGCTTTTATATACTAGAGGTGCCATAAACCAGGATAGAGCTTCTGTCTGGCATTCCGGCACCAGAAAGCAAAGTCACAGGGCTGCTTATTGTGGCTGATAAGGGCTGATATTGATAAAACCCGATATGGAAGAGATAAGATATAGGTGTCTTGGACAGAATTCTCGCCCGATTATGGATCTTATTTCCATTTGTGGATAGGTGCTGTGGCTGAGGAGAAAAATGCAAAATAAATTCCGGGAGCTGGCGATAAAAAATATAAAAGGGGGTTTATAGGGGTAATTTGGGTCGAGGAATCCGAATTTTCACTTATTTTTATCATATCTTTAGCCTTTCCCAAGATATTCATGGAATACAGCTAAAAAAAGTGGAAAAATGAATTTTTATTGCAGGTGGCTGCAAATAATGACCCCTAAAAATCCTGGAGGGGGATAGGATAGTGTAATTTGGTCGGGAAACTTGAATATCCACTTACTTTCATGATATCTTCAGCCGTTCTCAAGATATTCAAGGAATACAGCTAAAAAAAGCGGAGAAATGCATTTTTCTTGCAGGTGGCTGCAAACAATAACCTCTAAAAATCCTGGAGGGGGGTAGGATGGTGTAATTTGGGTCGGAGAGTTTGAATATTCACTTACTTTTAATGCATTTCTCCGCTTTTTTTAGCTGTATTCCTTAATTATCTTGAGAACAGCTGAAGATATCATAAAGGTAAGTAGATATTCAAATCTCCCAACCCAAATTACACTATCCCACCCCCCTTCAGGATTTTTAGGGGTCATTATTTGCAGCCACCTGCAATAAAAATTCATTTTTCCGCTTTTTTTTAGCTGTATTCCATGAATATCTTGGGAACGGCTAACTTTGATTTCTGGTGCCGGAATGCTGGACAGCAGCTCTATGCCGGGTAATGGCACCTCCAGTATACAGAAGCTTAGGGCCTGTTCGGTTGCCAGCGTGATATTGGTCAAGCGTTATATTGGTCAATTTTGAAGGTGTGAGAGTGTACTGTGTGATCCAGGGTGTGACATTATCTTGAGGTATTGCCGAGTGTCGGTCTTGGCAAGTCAAAAGCCGACAGACCTTGATAAAAGCCGGGTATTTCTCCGTGTTCATACTTACCATACTCCTCTCACCCAAATGATAGCATTTGGGAGTTTGGGATATCAGAGATTGAGACTTTGTGACTTAAGTTGGATTTATAACAGCTGTAGATGCATTCAAGTATCTCTTCATAAGTGGATAGGTAAACATGTAGAAGCCGACAAACAGGGGCTGAAATCGGCAACATAGCCGGATCCGAGCCGGATGTCTATGAGAACAACGTCACATAATAGTCACAGTTATTTGATTTTGAGACAAATGTAACGATATTTTGAAATTTTGTAACAATTTCTTGCAATATAACACAAATTTGATGGCAACCGAACAGGCCCTTAGTCATAAGCTTATCAGTCTATCCTAAAAAACGAAATTCCATTTTATCGGTATGTTCTTAAGAAATCTGACAGCTACAGCTGTAGCCATTCGTCTTTCGGCAGGTGGCATATTTTTCCACCTGACTCGGAATTGACGTATATGACACTTACCTACTTTCCGCCATTGCTTGGAGACAATTTGTTCAATCTCTGTCTCTGGCAAATCTTCAAAGTCTTCATGATTCATCTTTCTGGATACTCTTGGCCCCAAATACAGAGGAGATTTATTGTAGTATTCCAGATGAGCGATGTTAATAATAGGGTGAATTCCATAAGACTTGGGGAGACGGATTATATGAGTGAACAAGATAAGCTCTACTTTATTACAGACCAAGTAGACAGTACTTATACTACATCTACAATGTAATAATAGTTCAAGACAATGTAACTACATACATAGCAATGGGATAAAGTATCTAGGTAAGATACAATGTAGTCAAGTAAATATAAGGTCTCTGAAACACATAATAAATAGACAAAGTAGTAAGTGTTCTTATAAATAATACAAAGGTTCATACTAGGTGATCCAAGAATTCCAACACGGTAATACGCTAGAAAATCAATACCATAGATTTTTCGCGATTTAGTATTGAATCCTGAATGTCTATAGTATTAGTAATAAGGGAAATAGAGGACTATAGTGAGTCCCGGACTGATAGTCAAGAGGAATAATTGTATTAAGTCAATACATATTAAGTCCAGACTTGTTCCACAAGGAAAATTGTATCCAGAGATCATAGAAGTGACTACATGACTATGGTAGATTTAATTGATTTATCTAGTTATGAGGGTCTATGCTAAGCATTTCAGCTTGGACCTTGCCAAGTAAAATAGAATGAGTCCTCCAGACCTAGGGGAAGTGGCTGACACCACTGTGGCTAATATAAATATGATTATGTCCTGATCCAAAGGGAATAGAATTAACTCCAGACTAAAATTATCTTCGAGTCCAGACTAAAGTCAAGTCTAAAGTCTAAATCTAATTAGAATCTAGAGCGAGGATCGGTTGCGACGATCGCGTGCCTTACAGAGGATAGATCTAGAGAGGCGGAGTGCCGTTTTCCAGAATATGTTCCACTTATTTGATTTAATCGGAATAAAATATAGGAGTCCGATAGACCGGTGACTTGCTATGACTAGAATTAGGGGTATGATGACGTTGGGCGCATACTACAAATTTATCGGCAGACCCGCCTAGGGCTCCGGTATGACAGAATTTGACAGAGTATGACTCTCAACCAATGAGAGTCCAGATATTAGAAAAAGCCAAGCAAGAACTGGCAAACTAGATGACTCATCGGCCAGTACACGGAGGCGCGACAATAAATCTAGATTAAAAGAAACAAGTACAGACTTGAAAGAATTAATTTAGAAAGATGAAATAAGTAACAGAGTTTCTATATACGGACTGTGACACGCACGTAAATTACGAAAGCTTATTTCTACATACCATATATAGTAGGAGGACTGTAGATCTCCTAGATAAAATAGTTTCTTTATTTTTCATTTTACTCTGTACATATAAAAGGACAGTAGTTACAACTAGGTACTCCAGTGACTGTAGTACAGTTCTTGCTCGCACTTAGGACAGCTGATTCACGAGGAGATCTCCAGTATCATAAAAGCATACCTTTGTCGTTTAAAAGTTTGTTTAACCTGAAAGTCGGCTCTGGAAGAGTACGAGATTTTGTAGATACTCAAATTCTCCGCTCAATAGTATAAATTTTGTTGGTGATTACTTTGTGCCTTTTCAGAAGTTAAATTGGTTAACTCTGGACTGAACGGTTGAATCAGTGGTTTTGCCTCGAAAGCCATTCGCACTGATCAGCAAGTAATATATTCTTTTTGCCTCGAAAGCCATTAGATTATATTGCAGGGAGATACTTTATTACAGTCGTTTGCATAAGTCGTGAGAATCCACGCGTCGTGAAAAAAAAGTAACACAACATACAGATAAGCAATAAATCCTTAATAACTCAACAACCACAGGGATAAAAAATTATGGACAAATATCATGTTGAATTAGGCCCGGAGAAATAAAGGCTTAGACGACGGAGGGGCAAAAGACAGATAGGCAGGGAACCCGTTGCAAACGCGCAAGGGTTCAGATCTCAATATTGACACTATATAAGTATATACAAATAGGAGATACGCAAAGGACCTGTCAATCGTAGTATAGTAAAGCTGTAAAGTATAGAACGGCCGGTGATTAAATAATTAAAAGGAGGTATACAATCGGTGTCGGAAGTGCGCCACGATTATGAATCCCAACACTCCCCCGGAATCTGCGCACGGACGACAACGAGCATAACTCCCCCGGAATTAAACAAAATTAAAAGAAACAAAATAAACTAGTAAGCAAAGTCAGAATCATCAGAATTGTCCATATCAATTGCAGCATTTGCCTGGCCAATCTTCTTCTCTTTACCTTCGAGCCAAGCCTTTCGTTCAAGGCAGTTAGCCTTTGTGTGTCCAAGTTCATCACAAAAGTAGCATCTGATCTCGGCAACAGAAAAAGCGACATTAGGGACAGCCTGGGAAGTGGAACGGCTCGAAGTCATGGACTGGGATTTCTTCGGTGTGGCGACGGATCGAGGATGCATGGTATTATGGGTAATTTCGGCAGCAAGAAGAATAGGAGTGAGGTGAGCGAGATTAGCGTCTTCAGGTGGGAGATTGTCGATATTTGGAAGGAGGTGATTGTATGTAGTTGGAAGACCACCCACAAGAGTGATAAGAATGTCTTCCTCAGTTACGTTGCCACCAGCAGCCTTTAGTTCATTGCTACGGCTTCGAACTGAAGAGATCCAAGATTCCATATCCTGATCAGGGGACTTCTGCATAGTGTTGAGTATACGACGCATGGAAAGAGAGGCGGTAAAGCCTTTGGGACAGTGAACACTGCGTAAATCTTGCCAGATTACCATGGGATCCTCTTGGTCCTGGAAGTGTGGAAGTTGGCTCGGCATGACACGAAGAATCAGTGCGGCTCGAGCTCGGGCCATCGTACTGGCATCCCGGGCAGCTGTCTGCTTGTCAAGTGTATCATTTACCTGGTCCTCGGGAATGGGATCTCCATTAGAGTCTGTAGTCGGAGTGGTGATTTCGACCATACTCCATAAATCACGGGCAATGAGGTCAGCTTCGACATAGGTAGCCCATGAGAGATACTTCGTGATGCCGCCGTTATCGAGACGGTCATAATTATTTTTAGTAAGGTCGGACATGGGAAAGTGAGAGAATTCGAACGGGAACGGGTATGAACAGTCGAAAATTCAACTAGCGGAGCGGACTTGCCGAAACCTCGGCCAACGAGAAAGAGCGCCGAAACCTCGGCCAACAAGAAGAGCGCCGAAACCTCGGCCAACGAGAGAGAGTGCCAAAACCTTGGCCAACGAAAGGGATTGCTGAAACCTCAGCCAACAGGGAGGGTACCGAAACCTCGGTCAACAAAAGGGGTGCTGAAACCTCAGCCGACGACGAACAGAAAGGTGCTGAAGACTCAGCCGAAAATAAGACAACGAAGGAACCGGTGTTGAATAGTGCTTTTGTACTTGGGTTGTGCCCGCGCGTTTGTGTTGAATTAGGCCCGGAGAAATAAAGGCTTAGACGACGGAGGGGCAAAAGACAGATAGGCAGGGAACCCGTTGCAAACGCGCAAGGGTTCAGATCTCAATATTGACACTATATAAGTATATACAAATAGGAGATACGCAAAGGACCTGTCAATCGTAGTATAGTAAAGCTGTAAAGTATAGAACGGCCGGTGATTAAATAATTAAAAGGAGGTATACAATCGGTGTCGGAAGTGCACCACGATTATGAATCCCAACATATCAATCTACGCAGCAAAACCCCCCGCACATGCCTTCAAACTCAGATTTCTAATAATTCGGGTTTTTTGTTGTCATATGCACAAATTATCACTTTTTGTTAGAAAATAGCAATTTGGCAAAATCCCAAATTATTCAAAATCTGGGCTTATAGGCATGTGCGGGGGGTTTTTCTGCACAGATTGATATTCGCCCATGATTTTAAATCCCTGTGGTTGTTGAGATATCAAAGATTTACTGCTGAACCATATGTTGTGTTACATTTTTTGTGACGTGCGGATTCTCACGACTTATGCAAACGACTGTAAGTGTTTTCTTCATTGGTTATATATTTGTTTTGCCTCGAAAGCCATTCAGACTTGTATTGCGGGGTTATCATCTTCGATACCTTTACTTCCACAACCGAATCAATCACATTTACATTCACTTGAGTGTATAGACCTCACATTTACTTTTGTGTATTTGTCTAGACTTAGATATCCGTTGATATATTGAGTCATGACTAGAATATTCAACTCCAGACTTGATTAAAACTTTGCTTCCCTGTTGTTTTGTGTGTTTGCTGCAAAAGGATTCTGTCTCCGAACCCCAGACTCGCTCGCATACACTACATATTGAGGATTAGTTTAGTATTCATTGGTGTATTGGCTTTGAGATTGCTTTATTTTTAGAGTGATCTTATTGTTGATATATTGATATCTACTATACTCAGCCACACAGCCCATTTCTATATTAGTTGTAGTGCACTGCACTTTAACGGATTTGATAGGTTACAGGAGAGAGTTTTTGGAGAATTTTGAACGGGCCATCGTACTTCATTAGTAGCTTCTTACCTCTTCCTTTCTCGTCCTTCAGTAATCGTAACGAGTGAGGGTTAAGAACCACTAAATCACCTTCCTCAAACTTTGTTGCTAGTCTAACTTTGTTGTATCCTCTCCGTTGATATTCTTGAGCTAGAAATAAAGCTTCTTTAGCTCAATTTCAGTCAAACTCAAAATTGTCGATCATTTTTTGAGCCTCTTCATCATGGTTCTCCCCCCCAGTCGATGGCTGTGGAATGGCAGATGGAGTGGACAGAAGAGTTGCTGTGGTAGCCAGGTGAAAACCATACAGAAGGTAGGCCGGTGAGAACGATGAGGATATATGAGGAGTCATGTTGTAAGAGAGTGTCAATCCGTCCAAGTGTTCTGGCCAGTCTGTACGGGTTGGTCCAATGTACGCTCGCAGTGCTATTTCCAGAGTCTGATTAAAGTTCTCCGTTTGTCCATCCACTTGAGGATGATATGCCATCGTAAGGGCTCGCTTCATACCCATCAGCCAGCAAATTTCATTCCGAAAATCATGTCGCCAACAGGTGTCCCTGTCAGTGATGACCTGTCTTGGTAAAATGCTTAAACTTTGGTATGCAGCAGGACACCAAAAGACGAAGTCTTGTCGGTTCTAGAACCAAACCAACAAAAACCACAATCAAAGGTACAAGGGTGCACGTGTCCAAACCTAGTTCAGGCTAATAGTGCAAGTGGTGCTTAGGTGTAGGAACCGTTTATCTAGACACGAAAGCCATTGTCAACATTCTTTGGCTATCAGTTCGGAACTCACTATAGCCCTTGCATATTCCATATCTATTTCTAGAGATATCTTATGCTTCTAGAACTCCACTAAACATGTCAAAACACAAAAATACACGTCTAGACGCATTTGCAGCGCGTTATCAGAATGCCATACTTTGAAATGATGTGGTGGAAGAAAAGCTGGACTGTTTGAACTTCAGTGATGTTTGTTGAACAAGGTATACAAGTAACAAACTTCGTGAGCTTGTCAACAATGACCAAAATATTGTCGAACCCATTACTGACTGGTAGTTCCAGGATGAAATCCATTGTAACAACCTCAAAAGGCTTCTGTGGAATGGGAATCGGTTGGAGCATTCCAATGGGAGCATGCTGTTGACGCGTCTCTCTAGTTATACTGTGATGACTCTTATCACATGATCGCTCCCCTACTATATATAGCATCGCTTCTCATTATACCTCCTCAGCTGTTTCTTTCATCATCCACTGGCGTGAGGAGTAGTGTTCCAACGGCTCGGCTCGGCTCGGCTAGGCTTGGCTAGGGCTGGCTTGGTCACGTTATGGCTTGCCCAGCCAAATTAAAGTTTCAGCTAAGGCTCAGCTCGGCTGGCTTGAGCTTAGCCATCAGCTAAAGCCGTTGAGGTCTTACCCGAGATCTCCCATAACTTTCCCGTGACGCTTCGTTAAAATATTTGCCGGTCACACAATTTTTTTCCACGTAATTTTCCTCATTTGGTAGGAAACGGATATTAATTATATATTTGGCTCTAGCTGCTTCACCGGCTCGTCAGCCCAGCCAAGCGAGTGTGATATTATGAAAGCCAACAAGCCGAATAAATGGCTCGGCTTGTCACAGCTTGGCTCTAGCCTGCTTTTTTAGCCGGCTTCAGCCGCGCCGTTGGAACACTAGTGAGGAGGTATGTGTCCTTTTCTTATTATACCTACAACGATATACTTATCCCTTGTACAGCTCATTGTATATTCTCTCCATTATAGGTATAATACTAGCCGTTTCTTTCATCATCCACCGGCGTGAGGAGCTCATTGTATATTTTCTCCGTTATAGGCACACCGGTCCTACAGGTTATGGGCCTTTTCCGGTTCTAGTGTCCTTACACGCTGTTTTCTACATTCAAGGCTAGGCTGGCCTTTATTAATTTGACGCATACACTCGCTCTTTAGCGCATATATCCACTCATTCTTTTACTTCCGCTTATATGGATCATTCATCGGGCGATTTCCCTGCGGGGTTACGTCGACCTACTTCTTGGCCATCAGGTTTCGCTTTGACGTCTTCCCCTGTGCCTTCTCGCGCCAATCCTGCAGGCGTTGCACGTAATCCTCTACCTGTGGGATCAACTATGCCCACCGAGTCTACCTCTTTTTCCCGTTCTCGTGATTCTTTTGATATTCCTCCTCATTTCTCTACAGTTCCTCCTTCTACTTCTGTTCCTGGACCTTTTCCTTCAGTTCCTCCTTCTACCCCTGTTCCTGGCCAGTTCCCTTTGGACCATCGTCATACTTCTTCTTTTACCTCTTCTGGACTTCCTCCCATGGACCACACTGTTCGCCCTGTACCTCGTTCTTCTATTACTTCTCCGGTTGCTAATTTACAACCTTCTTTGTTTGTTATGCCTTCTCGTGCACGTCCCGTTCCTTCTCATGTCCCACCTCGTTTCACCAATCGCGTTAATGTTCAACCGCCTTTTACCTTTCCTTCTCCTGCGCACCTCTCTTATCCTCCTCCTCCTCCTCCTCCTCCAGTGAAGCCTTCTGTTTTGCCTTCTGCAGATCCCTATAGTAATATTCCTTCTGTTTTTCCTTCCGTTCCTCCTACTCTTTCTATTTCTTCTAATACTTCTCTTCCGACTGTTTCCCATATTCCTATTCTTTGAGGGACTGACAATTGGTCTCTTTGGTATGACTTGGTGCTGTCCACATTGACTGCACTCCACTTGATCCCACATGTGTGTGACTTGCCTCGTCCTGGTGTTCCTGTCACATTTTTCAATTCACCCTCTTACCCTCCTGTGACTCCTGATCCAAGTGACTCTGATCTCTGCTCAAAGTATTTCCTTTGGTGGAAAGCCGATTCGTTTGCGTCTCATATTCTCACTGCATGTTTATCTCCTTCTGTTCTCTCTTTCCTTCCGGCACACAACGATTCACTTACAGGTCTCCCTCGAACGTCTCGTGCTGTTCTCGCTGCAATCAAGCAATTTTGCAACGTCAATAGTGCTGCGTCGCTTTCCGTTTTGAAGGAAACCTTGTTTGCCCAGACTTGCAGTACCTCCACTAATGCCGTTAACTCCTACTGTGAGTCTTGGCGTTCTGATGTTGGTGCTCTTTGAACCATGGACTACTGGTTCAACTGGTCGGATGCTATTTTTTCATTCTTGTCTCAACTCCATGAGAACCAGTTAACTTTCAGCGTAAAACGTTCTTTGGACACCAATAGGAGCTGAGAAGATTGGGGATGTATAACGAAAGCGAAAGAGAGTGGTGGAGAGGGATCGGGTGTAGGTCTGAGGATGTGCGGGACAATACGGAGTAACGTAAATAAGAAGCGTTGATGTGTTGTGTAGTGTAGGTTCCAGCGGATTTGCCTGCATAGAGAAAGGCCCCTACAAAAGAAACAGATGAGTTCAATGCGCATAATAACAGGACTGAAGGACAAACGATGCACCAGGGTAATCTTTCAACTTGTCCTCCTCCTCCTCGTCGACCTCGTGAAAGAAAACTGTCTCTAGAGGCTCACTATATGTTCAGGACCTTTCTGACCAATAGAAACCTGAATCATGTACTCACTCGATGGCAGAGCGCGCCGTTGGGTGTAAACGCGTTGGTGTTCACGGTCACAAGATGTATGACGCCATGTCACACTGCGGGATAAATCTTCTCATTGTTCGTCCCTACCACAAAAGTTATCCGATTCCTTCAGACATCTTCGTTGCTTGTTCTTACTCTTAACTCATCGAGAAAATCTGTTACTTCAGACTTGGGGAACACCAAGCTAATGGAAACAGTTGAAACCCTTGTCAGTACTTTGAACCAGCTTCTCTTTTCGACTTCTTTTGCTTGTTTTCAGTCTTTCGTTTGACGCATGTCTACAGATACAAGTTTGCTTCAATTCACTCCGGCGAATCCCAAAAAAACCAGAACTCAAAACCCCAAACATCCCACAGTACGAAAACATGACGCAGCATTCTCCCAAACCCAGATAGCTACTGCCGTTGCTGTAGTGGTTGTAGCAGGCGCCGTTGGTTGAGCCTATCGCCCATACACAACTTCCTCCGATGGCAAAAAGAACAAGGGACCTTCCTCTTCCACCCCTCCCTCTCAAGCTTAACCACAAACCGACACTGAGTCCGGAGACTCAAAGAAGAAAGCCGAATCCAAAGTCCAAAAAAACGGGTTCGTATACGCGCGGAGGCTGCAGCCTCCAGCCTTTCTCTCACTTCGGAGAAGAAACCGAAACCTCAAGTCGTTTCATTCCCCGCCGTCATTCCCGGCCAATTCGAGGCCGACTCGACCATGGGTGACACCGACACTATGAATGAAGGAGCTGGGACGGGAGGTAGTAAGAAAAGAAGTGGGAAAAGGCCAAAGGGACGCTGAAGAAGAAATTGCTGTAGTCGCTCGCGCTGAGCCAACTCTCGGAAATCAAAAGGGCGGAGCCGCGTCGAAGAAGAGCAAGGAAAAGTCAAAGTCGGGATGTGTCCACAACGTCTCAATCGACAACGTTACCTCCTTCCACTGTCACACCCGCCTCGTCAACTCAACCTGCTCCTGTCCTAGCCGCATCCAAAAAAGGGCAGTTCCAAACTCGCAGCTTTTACTACTTTGCTAGCTACAGAAGACACCACCGACGGGGAATACGTGTCCAAATCGAAACCCTCCAACGCCGCCTCAGCTACTTTTTTGGTAACTGGGGGTGGTACTGGCACCTCGTCTCTCTCTGCGGCTTCAAATACCGATGAGGACTCTACGATGGGTGACGAAGGAGGAGACACAGGGTTGTGGGCTGCAGACCATGGGACACAGCCCGAGAAATCTGTGCAAGAGAGGTTGTTACCAAGGGCAGGGAAGACCGGGGTCGAAGAGTGAGTCATTCTTTCATACTTTGCATCATCGCTTGCTACCTATCCGGTTCACAATATCCCTTTTCTACCCTCTTTGCTCTCTCGTCATCTCTGATTATGAATGTACTGACATGGTCCATCTTTTTTCCCTCTCTATTTTTGATTCTCCATGACGCCTGCTACAGCGTTTAATCCGCTGAACACCCGTCTGAATATGACTCCACCCACTACTCGGCCGAACGGATTCAACGGACGCCCACAGCATGCTCTCAATACCTGATCAACCCACTCTATCCCAGGTCATGCGAGTCCTACCTCCCGAGTCTTCCTCCTCGCCTCCCGAACCCCGCACTAGGACTATCGCAACCAACTCAGAAGCCTATGACGCCGATCACGATTACGACGTCGACTATCTCGCTGAAGACGGTTTAGGCGGAGAAGATCAAGATGACGACAACGATGATGGTTGGGGTGTTGTCACTTCCCGAAGACGCAAAGCCGTCAATCCAGCTTCGTCTTCCGTATTGAGATCATCCAGACTCGGTATTTCCGGAGGATCCTTCTCTGCTCTCACGCTACCTTCCTCTCCTTCTTCGTCTTCGCAGAAAAAACCGATCAACGCTCCGGAGACGATGACGAAGAAAAAGAGACAGAACGCAGCTAGGACGGAGGCTGAGAAGAAAGAGGGATAGGAAGTTGGACTGTACGAGTATCTCACCTGGTGCGAGGATATTGGAGCTGAGCCGATCATGGATCATGGCTGTTTGGGATGGTATGTATTTATCTCGTTTTACTTCTATGGACCATAACTGAGATCATGACAGGCTACTCTCTTGACGGACAAAGTGTTGCTCAAGGGGACCTTCAAACCTTACATTTAGCAAGCTGTCTTACTACGGTTCGTCTTTGTTCTAGATATCTGCGTCTCTAGATCAATTTCGCTGTTGGAGACATTTAATGACTCGGATCCCATCCAAAATTTTTAACAGCTGCAATGAGACCTTCGCTCGGTCACCCCTCTCCATTCAATGTGAAGCATATCGAGATAGGAAATGAGGTAAGTGCAGAAGAGTTTTAAGAAACAAAATACGAGTAACATCTTCGCTAAAAGGACTTTGCGGGTTCGGCCACGGTTGCATACCGTTGGAATGAGTTTGCCATCACCTTAAAAAACACGTTCCCATCGCCCTTTTTCTGATAGTTTCGGGGAACTTACTTTAGGCTACCGTGCAACTTGACTTTAGGCTTCATGGCTAGCTCCTACGTGAATAATCCAGTACTCGGCCCTAATGGGATGTTCATGTTTATTCTAACCCTAGTGTGTATTTCGATTCTCAGGTATTGCCAAAGAAAGATTGAATCAAAAACTATCATTCACAGCTCGGTTTGCTCAAAATACTTTCTATTATGATAGCTACGCTGTGAATCGTTCCGTACGCAGTATATGCAATCAATTTTAATGTTTAGCGTGATGGAACACTCTGCTTTGAGCGAGAATTATGCAATTTCCACCAACTCTGACGTTTGGGCATCTACAGGTCGTCTACAATCTCTGACCGTTCAAGGCGCTGTCAGTGAAACAGCCTTTATGACTGGTCTTGAACGTGATCGTTCTGTATTCTAGTTTGGATGTTTCATTGACTAAAGTATTCATGTAGGTAACAGTGATATCGTCTTTGCGGCTGCATATGCGCCTCTGTTGAACGCAAACGTTTCCCTCCGTGGTATTCAATTATTTGTAGCTAACTATCTTGATATAGCATGTGTCTAGCATGCAATGGGTAAGTTATACTTTTGAAGTCCGTAAATGTTTATTCATTATGTATACTTTCAGACGCCCAATCTTACCAGCTTTGAGTATGTAGACTACTTTAGATGTTTTGTACTGAGGCTCACTTTATGAACAATGCTGGTCAAGTGATCAAGTACAATGTCCAACAGGGAAGAACCATTACTTTACAGTTTAGAGTAAAAGCCTGATATCATTTTCATTTCTGAAGATGTTCAGTCTCAATTGTGGTGACGAGTACATTCTGAGTACGATCCCGAGTAACAGGGACTCTTTCCTGGGCCGTTTTGAGCAAGCAAACTAACAGCATTATCGAAGTATGTAATCTCATAATCGTCACACTCAAAGTTCTCTTATAACGCCCCTGCAAACTCAGTCAGAATTTTGACGTTTGTCATTAACGGAAGCGCCAGTGGGGGAAGTACTAATAGTGGAGGTACGGGCCCAAGTGGTGGATCTACCAGAGGATCGTTCGGAGGTGTACTGAAATATGGTCAATAGTGAGTACTTGTACTTATTTCCAGATGTTTTGAGCTTGAGCCTGGAGTCTCGGATCGTTGTACTGATAAACTTCTCAGTAGCGGTAAGTCCTGGTTACACCGGGCCCACTACTTACATGTGTACGTACTCGAATCCGTAGTTCAGCCAATGCATTTGAGTACATTTCCTTATAGTCTCTGGAATCTATTACTGGGTTTGGGTACACGAACTTTTTTGAATCTTTTTGGCCTTGGAAACCTGATGTTCGGAGGCAAAACCATCCCTGCACTACATGTCATGCTACATCCAGATGGTTTCTAGCCAACTTGTACAAGCTCTATGATAAAGATTCGAAGATGAATTCGGAAGAAAAGCACAAGCCCCGGAAAACGATTGTTTTAGGGGCTGGGATTGGGCATCAGTTTGTGTGCGACCAACATAGATGCCGGTATGGGTAATTTTGCGGGGACCCCTTGCGGGCTCGCGGGGACTTTTTTGGAACTTGCGGGCATCCTTTAATACAATAGATTTAGTAGTATGTAGCCTATTAATCATTGTATATATGTACAATAGTGAATATAAGACTAAAAAAACCGTCAAGCAAAAAGTATTCATCTTGTAAAAAAATGGGATATGCACAGCCACACAGTAGTATTTTTCTGCTCGGATAGACCCAATGCTAAATAAATGGATTAAATAAAGTGTTTAGAGCTGTAAGGAAAGAGTGTAAAAGTGTCCTTGTGCAAAATTGAGTGACTTTTGCATTTCTATATAACAGGAATTCACGAAAAATGAAAGATGAAAACTATCAAACATGATAATTAGAGTAAAACGGGTCTAGCAACACATTGTAATAACGGATACAATAGCTACAAGGAGATTTTTGCTAGATTACTCAAAGAAATGTAATAGTGAGTTAGAGTATTAAAGTCAAGCTCTCCAGAGGGGCCCCGCAAGGTCCCCGCAAGGTGGCTGTGCACTTGCGGGGACCTTGCGGGGACCTTGCAGGGACCCTCGCGGGGACCTCACGGGGACCTTGCAGTGACCTTGCACAGACCCTCACAGGTATTGCACAAGTATCAAGAGAGTAGTGTCACTGTATTTGCATGTCATTTTAACAAAGCCTTGTTGTGAATTTTTAATTTTAGTGACAAAACATGTCGAAAAAATTAGTTTTACCTTACAATGCTTTGACAGAACTTGCGGGGACCTTGCACAGACCCTCGAAGGTACTGCACAAGGATCAAGTGAGTACTAGGGAGTAGTATCACTGTATTTCCGCCGCATTTCAAACATGCCTCAATGTAAATTTGTAACTTTAGTGACAAAAAATGTC